>JBBPCX010101935.1:0-22792 GCA_037974365.1 Hydrocynus forskahlii
GCTGCTTGGGTAAGGGACATGTTAAAAATGTCTGTGAATACTCCAGCGAGCTGTTTCCTACGTGATGCGATGCGTAATGGATTTTAGACAAAACAGCAATATTTAAACTGTCCCACCCTGGAATGAACTAAGTGAGCTAAGGGGTAAAGAATGTAGGACAGGTAAGCCTTATGAACAAAACATGGCCAAGCGAATGGAAGTCACGAAAAGTGGGTCTTGTTTGTGAGGGAAGGACTCTGCCTCTCTCCCCTGTCCGTCGCTTCTTTCCGGCTTTTAAGGTTAGAAGGTGGGACTTCAGGCGACCACTTGTCCAACCGTGGCTTGTAGCGCTGATCGGTCAAGCCGCAGAATGCAGGAAGTGGGACATGCTGGCAGGACACCAATGGGTGCTAGACGTGGTTCTAGGTTCTACTGAAGCTTGCGTTCACAGACTGTTTAAAAGACAGTAGGGGCATTAGTGAAGCTGCATGACATGACAATGTTTCATGGTGCCCCCTGGTGGTGAAGAAAGTGGTCCTCCATTAATCCCATTTACAAATTTGGATTAATTGTTAGCGCTACAGAGGTCTAATGTGGTGAATCCTACTCTCTCTGATCTTTTCAATTCTGGATGGTGTAAGAAGAAAGGGAAAATAATTCTTAATTGTAATGTTATTTGGTGCTGTGTAATCTATACTTTTTCTGAATGAAGTTGTCACGCACACTGATCATGTGATGCGCATGGGGTCCCAGAAGTGATGTGTGTCATCAACACCCTCTTACTAACACCACCCTGGACGCCCTCTCTGATGCTTCCAAATTCACCAAACTGGACCTCAGAAGCCCCTACAATCTTGTTTGCATCAGGGAGGGCGACAAGTGGAAGATGGCCATCATAACTGCCACTGGCCACTATGAGACCCTTTTGGTTTGTGCAATGACGTTCTCTGTGACATGCTGGGGTGTTGGGTGTTACTCCAAGACCTTCGAGGAACACACCCAGCATGTCAGGGCAGTGCTCAGGGGCTGCTGGCCCATTAGCTGTTGTGTAATTTGGAGAAATGCGTAATTGGCCCCTACCCAAGACACTTAAGCAGCTACAGCGATGTCTGGGGTTTGCTAATTTCTACCGCCGCTTTATCTGGAGCTTCAGTTCAGCTGTGGCACCTCTTACTGCCTTCACCAAACCATCCCAGACTCCGTTCAGCCTCACTCCAGAAGCCATCCAAGCCTTTCATCACCTCTGCCATCTCTTCACCACTGCACCCATCTTCCTTCAGCCGGATCCTCCAGAACCATGCCTCTGATGTGGGCGTAGGAACCGTCCTCTCCCAGCGAGGTCCAGACCAGAAACTGTTTCAGTGCAGTTTCTTCTCCAGAAAGTTCAATTCCACTCAGCAGCGATACGGGGTAGGGTGACTGTGAGCTGTTGGCCATCAAGTGGGCTCCGGAGGGTGGCGGTGCCCCTCCACAACTCATCATGTCTCCACTCTGGTGGGAGTTAGAAGGCAGAGTCCGTCAGGGGCAGACCTTGGAGCCCCCTCTGTCAGGCCCCCTGCCCGGACGACTTTTTGTACCCTCTGGTCTCCGCACTCCTCAGCCATCGTGGCTCGCCTTAGCACTGCTCGGACCCTCTCACTCCTCCAATGCGCCATCTGGTGGCCCAACATGGCCTCCAATGTCAAGGAGTTCGTTCAGGCGTGCATGGTGTGCGCCAGACCACCAACCAGCCCACTCCGGGGTACCTCCAGCTTCTTCCTGTGCCCCGGCGCCCATGGTCACACATGGCATTGGACTTCATCACCGGCCTGCCGGATTCTGAAAAGAAGAACACCTTTCTCAAGAGCACTGCTGAGCTAGTATTAGAGCACATAGTCTGATTGCATGGGCTCCCCAAGGACATCGTCTCGGACAGAGGGCCTCAGTTCACAGGCAAGCTCTGGAATGCCTTCTACTGTCTGATCAACTCCTCCTACAGTCTCTCCTTGGGCAATCACCCTCAGACTAACAATCAGATGGAGCAGACCAATCAACAACTGGCACACTTCCTGAGGTGTTTTGTCGCAGACCATCAGTGCTCCTGGGCCCGCTACCTCATCTGGGCTGAGCTCTCCCATAACCTCCTCACCTTGTCTGCCATGGGGCTTAGTCCATTTGAGGTATGCAATGGTTTCCAACCTCCAATGTTCAACACTACCGTCGGCACCCACCGGGACAGTTCTTCCCATTCGCTGACAGGGTTTGTCTCTCCACTCGCAACCTCCACCTCCGAATTCAAGAAGCTCACCCCCCCGGTTCATTGAACCCTACAAGATCACCCAACAGATAAACTGTCACCAACTGTCAAGGGTTAAACTCCAGCTGCCTGCCTATCTCTGGGTCCATCCTGTTTTCCACATGTCTCAGCTCAAGACAGTCTTCACCTCACCCTTGGTCCCTCCTGCTCCTCCTCTGGCCTGGGCCATTGATGGTGGAAACTTGATGTCGCTAGAGAAAAGGAAAGGCAGATGTATTCTAGGTGCAAGGCCTCTGTGACACAAGCTCCATGAGGGGGGAAAGCTAAGCTTTAACAGGAGAGAAGACTTCACAAAGATATGAATATTCCAGGGGATTTTTACTGCTTGTGTTGGCTAGGATTTTCTAGGAACATGGTATCTACTGCTACATCGAGACAATGGCTAAAACATTCTTTACTCTACCTCTGAATATCCCGTGGCCAAGTTTATTTGGGGATTGTGAATTAACAACCAGGGATGACCTAGGACAAGCAGAATCTTGGGCCAGTTCAATGTGTTCTTCGTGAAAGAGTCTGGCAATCATCTTAACAGGCAACATTATGTTATCAACTGTACCTTCATCAGCACATTGACCATTGATGGTACAAATCTCTTTACGGGAGACACATAGTTTTGTCTGGGTATGCCTAAAGAATTCTTGAGACATGTTGATAATTCCAGTGTAATTCCATCAGCATTTCAAATAGTGAGTGGCTATACAAAACTCTCTGTGTACTCACAGTAAAAGCATAGCTGATAGAGCCTTCTCTTCATTTGTTATCGGGCTTTTCTTATTGGCATGGGTTCACTACTATCTTGGAAAGAGGGACATTCATACTGGATTTCTTATTCTCGCTGTAAGTTATCCAACAAAATGGAGAGCTGAACTGTTTGTTTTATTCTTCTCCCAGCCCCCCAAATATATGGGTTTTAATGCTGGCTCATTAAACCCACTAGCTGCTGCGAGAGTATGAAAGTGCCACAGATTGTTTGCCTTGCCGCAGCTGTGCTAGCCTTTCTGGGATGGTTGAATACCTCTTTAATCCAGCAACAGTGATCCAGCAACTCAGCATAACTAGCAATTCCACATGGTTGTAGCCCATTTAAGGGCTCTCCCAGTGAGCAAAGATATAAAACATGTTACTTTCACCTCATTTGATGCAAAAAACTTGCATGGTGTATAAAGTAAAGTTAACATTGTAGCAGAAATCCTTGACAACGATCAGGATTACCAGTCAGTGTTCCTATAATAATAAACAAGGCCCCACATGATGATTTGCTGGTCAGAGTGGCAGTTCTGTCAGAGCAGAACATTAGCTTGCTGCTAATATTGGTAGCCATGTCTGGAACACTGGCAATGATCCATGCTCCAATAAAACTAGAACACAGCAGTCTTTAAATTTATGCTGAGTAATCGGATGTAGTCCTGTTGTCCAGGAAGCAAATATTGGCAAGCAGGTTGGACGGGATAGCTGGATGGTTACTGTTCGCTTTTAGCCTTTTAGCTTATAAACCTCAACCAGCTGTTCTGCTATGCATGTGAGCTAAGATTTGATGTGAAAGTTGACTGAAAACAAATATACCTTGCTCCAGAGAGCGGGACCAAGAGACCCCCCTCAGACTTAGCACACTGCTATGTTGTTTGAATCATATAAAGTGCCTATACCCTCCTCATTGAGCAACTATAAATGTCATCTACTTAACAAACTTATTTTAACACGTTTGACTTAATGATCATATACACACAGATCTGACACACACACACACACACACACACACACACACACACACACACGCACACAGCTTGATACAGCCTCAAGCTATCTCTCTCACTAACAGACGTACCTTCAAGATTGTTCAGTCTGTGCTCGTAGTGTCTACTTAGCTGTTTCTTCTTTATTTGGTAAGCTAGCTTGATTTTCTTCTGTTGCTTAACTGCTTCACTGTTATACTGCTATTTTGCTTTCCACTTAAGACTCTCTTTATTCTAGACTGCTACTTTGTGCTTTTTGTTTGTTTGTTGGCTGCCTTTGTCCCTGGTGGGGTTAGCTTCATTAGCTTCATTACAATCAGCTTGATAATTCTCACCTGGTGTAAAGGTAATTGATAGGAGTGGCTTAGACTCACCCAGAAGTATAAAAGGAGAAACACTCCTGCGATCTTCATACTTTAAACTTCTACATCCTATTTTATACAAGCCTTTACAGAATTATTTAGCATCTGATATAAAGGGAGAAAAATATCTAATGCTCATCTCCTCCTCTTTCAGCCTGAATCTGCATGATGACAGACCTTGTTAGTAAACATGTGTTAATTATCTAGCTGTAAATGTCTAATACTTGCATTGACTGAGCTCCTAATTACATTTGGATCATAGATGTTTGATTCCTATAAAGTTACTGAGGATTACTGTGAAATGACAATATTAATGTTGGCCAGTTATCTTTGAGTGAAACTTATATCAAACTATAGGTACCTTTCTTTGGAAAAAACTGTGACCAACTGTCACATTTTCACTAAAGACATTACACATGTTTGAACTCTGAATAAAACAGCCAAATTGCTGCAGTGGTGTCTGTTAAGTGGAAAGGGATTTTAATTCGTCAGGTGGGGACTGAAATTAGTTAACTGCCTCTCTGCCTGTCACTTGCAGTGCTGCTTTGGGGACTGGATTCTGTAGAAATAGGAAGCATTTAAAAAATAATAAACATAAAATAAATCATCAAGGGCCATACCAGTGCTGGCCTCCTCGAATCGTCCTAACCCTCCCACCCCTTATGGTGCCCTTGCTGTCCACTGCCCATAGCATTTACTGTTCAAAATGATCTAAACATTTTACTAGTTTTCACTCTTTCACTAATTCACAGCTCTGTTTTTTGACTACACACCAGACTTCAGAAATGAAAATAGCCTAATAACACATGCAACCCCTGATGCCTCCTCCTGTTTTAAATGAGTCTCTGTTATGTACATTTGCTGCCAGCTGCTGGTGGATTACTTACAGTACACTTTCCCTCTTCTTCTTCTGCTTCTTGTCCTCTGCAGACTATGTATTTAGTACCCTACACTACCTTGTATGCTATAGTGCCACATAGGAACTCCATTTCACAGTTTTATTCAAAAGATACTGTTCTTAGGTTAATTTGAAATTGTCCATAAATCCATCTTACTTTACCCAAAGTTTTGTCAACTGGAACACTTTTCTCAAAAAGACACTTTTTATGGACTTGTTATGGACAACAGCAAAGAGGACTGTCTGATCGGTGTCATCCTTTTCATTCATAAACAAGTAATTTAGTGTCTCTCATTATGGATTTCTTCCTCACACAGAAGCCCTGAAAAATAAATATGCAATGGAACAAGGGTATTCCCTTGTTGAGCCTAATAAGGTGAATAGGAAGCCTTAGTAGGAGGTTTCTGAATATGGTAAGGGATGACAAGCAGGCAGGTGGTGTGAGAGAGGAAAATGCAGAGGACAGAGGAAAATGGAGACAGTTGATCTGCTGTGGCAACTTCTAATCGGGAGCAGCCGAAAGAAGAAGAAGAGTTCGTCTTTCTGGTTACTTTTATGTGCAGCTGATTTTATTGTTATTTACGAAGAATTCAAAGCCATGCTGTTTGTGTTTGGCAAATGTACAGTGTTAAAAGTATAAAGTATGAACGCAAAACCGCTTTTTATGTGAATTAGTAGATCACGGTAACTTTATTTGTTGACTTTACATCTATATTATAGTTCATATTGCTCTTGTCTGTGCAGTCGTAGCACAGATGTAGTAGTTTCCTTTGGGATCAATAAAGTTTTGATACTTCTTGTTTTTCTTGCAGAGGCCGAAAACTTTAAGTGTTTATCAAATCAGTTTAATATGTATCAGAGTTCAGCCTGGCCTGACCTAGCATGTCATCTGACAATCAACTTCGGTGCACTTCTGCGCTGACGTATTAAACTCTCTCACTGTCATATTGGAGGAGAAAATATGACATGCCGTGGGGTCATTTTGACATTTGACCTTCATTACCAACCAAACAATAGTCTTCCTATTACCTTTACCATCCATTTCTGTGGAGCCTCTCTAAATAGTTTGTCATTTTATTACCTACCACTCCGCTATGTCCTTGTACTTATTTTCCATTTTCCATTTCGCTGTATATTCCGAATCTTGTTTATCGAGTCTTCTCTTTCATGCCTCACTGACCGCATGCAGAAGCAGAAACTAAGTTAATACTTGATGCTCTTAATTATTTTTTCATGCATCGGTCATGTGCACTAATCATTGGTGATGCCATTAATTTTATTTTCAATATGATACATAGGCTTTTAACCTGATAGCAGTGCCAGTGTCAATACTTCTAAATGTCTTCTTGTGTATATAAAAAGATAAATTCTTCATGAGCTTCTACATAGAAACAAGTAAAAACTGGCACATGAACCAACTGTTTAATGAATTATAGGGAATCACAGAGCATTTACCATGTCTCATTTGGCTGTCTGTGTAGTTCTTTTTTTACACCTTGGTTTGCACAAATTTTCAGCATCAGCGGCGCAAAACCACCACCACCTTGCACGTAAATATTACCAAAGTGTTGGTGGCTTTGTTTTTTGTTTCATATTGTGATGTTGTTTTTGCTCTAGTGAAGCTCTGTCATTCATCTGTTCTGGTGTCTGTATGCATTTCTGAGGGTGCAATCAGGATTTCCAGCCTGTGGCCATTGGCTGTTCCACACTCACACAATAATTAATAAAAAGAGAGAGTTTGTTTGCTGCTTTACTGATTTATATCAGATGCATTGATATTGATATGTATTGGCCTGCCAACCCCTAGTGTGCACTTCCCGCCCTTAATATTTTTGTTGCTTTTGCATTTTTAAAGTGTTAAAATTTAATAGTAAACACACACACATCATATATTTGTGAGAGACTGAAGAGATAAAGAGATAAATAGTGAAATGGCAGGTTAAGGCATTTAAGGCAAGGATAATACTTCACTGCTCACATTCTATCTGCTGAGTGCTGAAAGACTCCTCATCATGTAGTCCTGTGTCCCACTGTAATCCAAGAACAGTCACTACTGGCTCAGCAGAACTCAAAGATCAGTTCTTTAGGCTTTGTGTGTGAAAATTTATGGGAAACACTTTTCTGTACATTTCAAAGCACTTTTACTGTTTATTTTCCTATGGAATTTAAAATATTAGAATAAAAAATAAGAGACATAAAATGTAGAGAGTGCAACGTGTTATGGCACACCTTATATTTTTTCAATATGGTAAACTTATCTGGAAATACACTATATTCACAAAAGTTTTGGGACACCTGACGATTACACCAACAGTGACTTTAATGACATTGCATTCAAATACATAGACTGTAATATGGAGTTGGTCCCTCCTTGCAGCTATAACAGCTTCCACTCTTCTTGGAAGGATTTCCAAAAGATTTTGGCGTGTTTCTAAGGGACTTTGTCCTCATTCGTTCTGTAGAGCATTCATGAGGTCATGTACCAGGGTTGCCAGCTCTCACGCATTAAGCATGAAACACATGCATCTGACTGTCATCTCACGCTCTCACGCCTTACCTCCGATTTCTCACACTGAAAATCTATTTTCTCTATCAGTTCTAGGCTGCCCATTGTGCACAGTCCTCTACGGTAGTCTTAGGTTCCCAATCGGAGGCATGATGGTGTTGAATGCTGAACTAAAGTCTCTGAACAGCATTTTCAAATAAATGTCCTTTTTGTCCAGGTGAGTGAAGACAAAGTGAAGTTTGGTAAAGATGGCATGATCTGTTGAGGGTTCGAGACAATATGCAAACTGCATGGGTATGACTGCAATGGGAGGATAGTGACTGAAGCAAGACACTGATGACTTTGTTGGCAAGGGGATGATGGTGGCTGTGAAGTGTGTTGGAATGACAGTGGTGCTCAGAGAGAGGTATTGAAGATGTCTGTGAGAACATCTGCCAGCAGGTCAGCACATCCACTGAGCACATGACCACAGTCATCCACGGCTTCTGGTTGGGGCGTGTGGTAAGGGTCTTGGAGTCAGTAACATCATCAATGCACTTGCTAATGTAGCCAGTCACAAATGCCGTGTTCTCCTCTAGACAGGTAGAGGGGCTGTATTTTGCAGCCTCAATAAATGTGTTAGTTAATGTACTCAAAGCAGTCCTGAAGAGAAAAAATGGCACCAATCCAGCATGTGAGCAGTAACTAGAAACTAGCACAGTGTCCATATACCAGTCAGTGTTCCTGGAAATAAACCTTGTAATTTTGCTGGTCAGAGCAGCAGTTCTGTCTGAGTGGAACATTAGCTTGCTGCTAATATTGGTAGCAGTGTCTGGAACACTGTCAATGGCGCATGTTCCAATAAAAACTAAAACACAGCAGTGTTTATGCTGAGTAGTCCACTGGAGTCAGATGTAGTCCATGTTGTCCAGGGAGCAAATATTGGTAAGCAGGATGTACGGTATAGCTGGATGGTTAGTGTTAGCTTTTAGTCTTTTAACTTATGAACCCCCACCAGCTGTTTTGATACACATATAAGCAAAGGTTTGGTGTGAAAATTGACTGAAAACTATACTTATCTCCAAAATGCTGTACCCAGAGAGGCCACAGATCTGATACAGCCTCAACAACACACATACACACACACACACACACACACACACACACACTTGATACAGCTTCAAGATCTCTCTGTCACAGACACACTTACACCTTCAAGATTATTCACAATTACACAAAGTACCAAACAGGCGCATAAATGTAGAAACACACAAGTTTGTACAAGCCTTTACAGAATTCTTTAGCATCATATATAAAGGTCAACAGAATAAGAAAAATCTGCTGCTCATCTCCTCCTCTTTCAGGTGGGACATCAGCTATATGAAGGTAGCTGATTCAGCTGTGCATGAGGACAGACCTTGTTAGTAAACATGCGTAGCTGTAACTGTCTAATACTTACACTGACTGAGCTTCTAATTACATTTTGATCATACATGTTTTGGTTACTATGAAGTTACCCTACTGAGGATGTCTGTGAAATGACACAATATTAAAGTTAGCCAGTTATCTACAAGTGAAATGGACACCAAACTACATGTACCTTTTTGGAAAAAGACTGTGACCTACTGTCACAAAAGGCTTAATTGTTGTTGTGGTGTCAGTGACAGAATGACGGTTGAGTGTTAAGGGAAATTAGTTAACCGCCTCTCTGCCTGTCACTTACAACACTGGTTTGGTGACTGTATTCTGTGGAAATAAGTGGCCTAAAGGTTGCTAGACTAAGCATTTAAAAATAATAAATATAAAATAAATTGGCAAGGGTCCTGTCAGTGCTGCCCCCCTAGAATCGTCCTAAACCTCCCACCCCTTATGGTGCCCTTGCTGTTCACTTCCCACAGCATTTACTGTTGCATCTAAAGTATATGAAAGCAAAACCATAATTTAGTGTCTTTCAGTATGGGTTTTTTCCTCACTTTCATGATTCCGGTCTGGAGACGCTAGAGGTCCCTGTGGGACTGTAGACAATCCTCCACGTACAGCTGACTGGGGTTAACCTGATTGTGCTCCCCGGTTAGTATTTAAGGGGTTCTGTGCATATATGTCCAGCAGGGAGATCGCTCAGTAGAGGAGTACACAATGGAGTTCTGCTCCCTGACGGCTCAGGCTTGGTGGAGCAACGCGGTTCACCGGGACAAGTACTACAAGGGGTTAAACCCCCATCTTAGAGAAGAGCTGGCTGCCTGTGTACTGCTTCCTGAGATGCTCGGGGGCATGATACAGCTCAGCCTCCGTGTGGAACTCTCCTTGAGTCCACCTCATCTCAGTCCACCTCATCTCAGTTGCCCAAATCAGTTCAGTCTCTCTCAGCCCAATGTTCTCTCTCAGCCCAGTGTTCTCTTTCAGTCCAGTGTTCTCTTTCAGTCATTTACATTTACGGCATTTAGCTGACGCTCTTATCCAGAGCGACGTACATCAGTGCTCAAGTAGTCCACAACTGTATCTTAGACCTGTAAAGCAAAACTTAAGTCAACGTCCACCATTCAACAAAGATCCTGCATGCTCGGTACACCTAATCAACACCTGTCAAAGATACCTAAACAACACCTGTCAAAGAAAGTCAGAAGGTAAAACAAGGTTAGGAAGGGATGGGGTAAGGTTTTTTTTTTGGAGTAGTAAGCAAGTGAAATGAGAGAGATAGTTAGTCACCAAGGTGCTCCTTGAAGAGGTGGGTCTTCAGGCGAAGCTTGAAGACAGCGAGAGACTCTGCAGATGGAGTTCGTTCCACCACTGGGGGACCGAGACTGGGAAGAGTCTTGACGCATGTCTCACTCTTCTTTTAAGTGGAGGAGGCTCAAGACGAGCTATGCTTGAAGCCCTGAGAGGACGAGAAGAGATAAGTTGTTTGATCAATGCTGTTATGTATGGGGGTGCAAGACCATTCTTGGCTTTGAAAGCAAGTGATAAGGACTTGAACTTAATGCGAGCAGCTACAGGGAGCCAGTGAGGTTTCCGTAATAAGGGTGTGGTGTGAGTGAACTTAGGAACATTGAAGACTAACCTTGCGGCTGCATTCTGAATCAGCTGAAGTGGTTTAGTTTCCTTCGGTGGAAATTCAGCCAGTAGAGAGTTACAGTAGTCCAGTTCGGAGAAAACCAGTGACTGGACGAGAATCTGTGTAGCTTTCGTGGTGAGAAAGAGTCGGATTCTTCTGATGTTGTAGAGAAGATATCTGCACATTCTGGAGATCTGGTCAACCTGAGGTGGGAAAGACAGATCTTCATCAAGAGTAACACTAAGATTTCTTACCTTCTTAGAAGGGATAATAACCGAGTTCCCAACAGAAATGATGAGATCATGGCTTGGTGAAGGAATCCCTTTGATGAGGAGGAGCTCAGTCTTGCTGGGGTTCAGCTTGAGGTGGTGGGCCGCTATCCAAGAGGAGATGTCGGCCAGACAGTCTGTGATATGGGAAGAGGCCTGGTTATCACTGGAAGAAAAAGAGAGAATGAGTTGTGTGTCATCAGCATAAAAGTGGTTGGAAAAGCCATGTGAGGCAATTACCTCCCGAAGAGAACCAGTATATAGAGAAAAGAGAAGTGGTCCTAGGACTGAGACCTGTGGAAGACCAGTGGATAATCTTTGTGGAGCAGACTGGATGCCTTGCCAAGGTCAAGGAGGATCAGAGCCAAGGCAGGTCAGCTGATCTCGTTGCCTGAAGTTCTTCTGAGATGGCAAGTAGAGCAGTTTCAGTAGAGTGTGCTGTTAAACCCGGACTGTTAAACAGAAGCCTGTTTTGAGAGAGAAACAAGTTGATTTGGTTATAAATGGCATGCTCCAAGACTTTGCAAAGGAAAGAGAGAAGGGATACCGGTCTGTAGTTGTTGACGTCTGAAGAGTCCAGCGAAGGTTTCTTCAGAATCAGTGTGACCACTGCACACTTGAAGCCAGACGGAACATGGCCAGTCATCAAGGAGCCTTTGATTATGTAGGTAATGTGTGGGATGAGATCTGAAGATATCATCTGGAGGGTCTTGTTGAAGAACTTTGCAAAGTCTTCTGTTGATAGATCTGGAGAGACAGGAAGAGAAGGAGATTTGAGAAAGCATGAAAAGGTGGTAAAGAGCTTATGAGTGTTAGATAGAGATTCTTCAAATTTGGATCTGAAGAAGGAAGATTTTGCAATAGTTACATCATTCACAAAATTAGATAAGAGAGAGCGATAAGAGATGAGGTCACTGTTCTTAGGGGTTCCCCTCCATTTTCTTTCAGCTGCTTTCAGTTCAGTGTTCTCTCTCAGCCCAGTGTTCTCTCTCAGCCCAATAGTCCACTTCCACACAGTCTGACTCAGCTCAGTTCGACCCAGTTCAAGCGCCGGTCGCACAGACTCCAGCGTCGGTTTCTGCACTGGCTTCAGCTACACCAGCAGCGGTTTCCGCACTGGCCGTCTCAGCTCCTGACCCTGTACTGGTTTCTGCACTGGGTGCCTTGGCTCCAGACACTATGCCGGTTTCCACACCAGCCGCCTCAGCTCCTGACCCTGCACCGGTCTCCGCACCGGCCACCCAGACTCCAGTGCCGGTTGCCCAGACTTCAGCACTGGCCGCCCAGACTGTAGCGCCTCACTGGCCTCCTCGGTTCCAGCACTGGCTGCCACAACGGCCTCCTCGGCTCCAGCGCCGACCACCTCACTGGCCTGCTTGGCTCCAGCACCAGCCACCTCACCAGCTGCCTCAGCTCCTGCCCCAATGGCTCCCGCCCCGGCCTCAGCTTCACCTGCCATGGCTCATGACCTGGCCTCAGCTTTGCCTTTTTTCCTGCGTGGAGACTACTATCTTCACCTCCTCACCTGCCACCTCCCTGGGAGATAGACTTTAGCATCCCCTCATCCTCCCACCCTCTGTTGTTGTGTGGACTGTGAGGTCTGTTTAGGTGCCCCAGAGTGGTGCCATTAGAGGGGGTCCTGTCATGATTCCAGTCTGCGGCTGCTAGAAGTCGCTGTGGGATTGTGGACAATCCTCCATGCACAGCTGACTGGGGTTACCCTTCTAGTCTGGCCCCCGTGCCTGGTTTTGTTTGTATGGTTTCTGTTCGTGTTTTGTGTCCTAAGAAATCTCACATAATGGAAATCTGTGCCTGTGCATTCTCTCCATCTCATGCTCCATGACACTCACACAGAAGCTCTTAGAGTCATGAAAAATAAATATGTGATGGAACTTCTTAGTATTATTGAAGAATATGGTTTAATGAAAAGCCCAACCTGTTAAATTGTCATTGTTTTTTATCTGGTTTCTGGTTTGCAGATGACATTGTGATCTGTAGTGAGAGTAGGGAGCAGGTTGAGGACACCCTGGAGAGATGGAGATGCTCTGGAAAGGAGAGGAATAAAGGTTGGTAGGACTAAGACAAAATACCTGAATGAGAGGGAGGACAGTGGAATGGTAAGGATACAGGGAGAATAGCTGGTGAAGGTGGAGGAGTTCAAATACTTGGGGTCAACAGTCCAGAGCAACAGGAAGTGTGAAAGATAGGCGAAGAGAGTGCAGGCAGGATGGAATGGGTGGAGAAGAGTGACAGGAGTGATTTGTGACAGGCAGGTGCAAGCGGGATTGAAAGGGAAGATGTACAAGACAGTAATGAGACCAGCTATGTTGTCTGGTTTGATGGTTTGGAGACAGTGGCACTGACAAAAAGAGCTGGCAGTGTCAAAAATGTTAAAATTTGCACAGGGAGTGACGAAGATTGACAGGATCAGGAATTACTTAATTAGAGGAACAGCCTGAGTTGGATCTTTTAGAGGAAATTCAGAGAGGCGAGATTGAATTGGAGAAGGATGATGAGGAGAGACAGCGTGTGTTGGGAGAAGGATGTTGAAGAGAGATTCTGAGTGTGTTGGGAGGAGGATGCTGAGGAGAGACTGCGTGTGTTGGGAGGAGGATGTTGAGGAGAGACTGAGTGTGTTACTCGTGCTATGGCTCAGGCGCTGGTAAAGAAACCCTCAGATGTATCTGGGACACTGTTTAAAGTGTTTCCAGAATTACCTGCATCATTATCTATAAATGAGACTGCTGATGCGCAGAAGAATGACACCACATTACAAAAGTATTTTGGAATTGCTGCAGAAAATCAGAGTGTGGATCATGGGTATTTTGTCCAAGATGGATTGCTGCTTTGTAGGTGGTCACCTCATGCAGATCCTGACATGGCGGGTGAGGTGCGGCATGTAGTGATGCCTGTTACGTATCGTGAGGTTGTGTTGAAAGTGGCACATGGAGAAACATCTGGGCACTTTGGGGTAAAAAAGACTTGTAACCATATGTTGCAGCATTTTTATTGGCCTCATATTAAACACAATGTTGCAAGATTTATCAAGTCATATCATGTGTGCCAGGTTGCCGGTAAGCCCAATGAGACTGTAAAACCTGCACCACTGAAGCCTATTCAGTCTGTTGGTACGCCTTTTGAGCACCTAATTATTGACTGCGTGTGACCACTGCCAAAGTCAAATTCTGGTATGGGGTATATGGTCACGGTAATGTGCCAGGCTACCCGGGATCCTGCTGCATATGCCATAAGGTCGATTAGCACAAAGGCCATAGTGAAGTCGTTGTCTCACTTAATTTCCATCTTTGGTATACCTGAAGTTAGCCAGAGCGACCATGGTTCAAATTTTACAGCTAAGGCCTTTGCTGAAGCGCTGAAAGAACTGCGCATTACACATAATCTCAGTAGTGCGTACCACACTCAAAGCCAAGAGGCGCTGGAGCATTTTCATGCCACTTGTTACGTGCTTATTGTATAGAGCTGAAAATAGCATGGGAAGAAGGCTTGCCGTAGCTTTCGCTGGCGGCATGTGCGGCCGTGCAGGAGAGCACAGAATTTAGTCCTAATGATCTTGTTTTTGGCCATAAAGTGCGTACAACTCTGTCTGTGTTAAGTGGTGATTTGGACAATGCGGAACTACCCAAGAGCTTGGCGGAGTACGTGCAAGGTTTTCATCGCAGGCTGTTTCTGGCATGGAAAATGGTGAGCGAAAACCTGAGTAATGCTCAAAATAGAACGAAGCAACATTATGACCATAAGGCAGTGATTAGGGCTTTTAGCCCAGGTGATCAAGTTTGTGCGTTGCTACCTATTCAAGGGTCACCATTTGAGGCTAAGTACTTGGGACCATACACTGTCATCCACCGGGTCTCAGAAACAAATTATGTTGTGTCCACTCCTGAAAGAAGATGCAAAACACAGCTTTGTCATTTCAACCTGCTCAAACCTTTTTTTCTTCATCTCTGCAGGGGAAGGAGGCAGTGCTGAAACCAGTTGGGTTTGCTGTGGGGCCAGACGCACCCGACATTTCTTGGTGTGTGTGGGCCTGATGATGCAGTGCTGCATGCATGGCTAGACAATAGCGAAAAGCTGGCTGACCTTCATTACCAACCAAACAATAGTCTTCCTATTACCTTTACCCATCCATTTCTGTGGAGCCTTTCTGAGTAGTTTGTCATTTTATTACCTCTATGTCCTTGTACTTATTTTCCATTTTCCATTTCGCTGTATTAATCAGCATTTTCCAATTCTTGTTTATCGAGTCTTTTCTTTCAGGCCTCACTGACCGCATGCAGAAGCAGAAACTAAGTTAATACTTGATGCTCTTAATTATTTTTTCATGCATCAGTCGTGTGCACTAGGCATAGGCAATGCCATTATTTTTATTTTCAGTATGATACCAAGTAATACATAGGCTTTTATCCTGATAGCAGTGCCAGTGTCAATACTTTTAAATGTCTTCTTGTGTATATAAAAAGATACATTCTTTATGAGCTTCTACAGAGAAACAAGTAAAAACTGGACCATTGCACTAGTACTAAATAAACTGGCACATGAACCAACTGTTTAATGAATTATAGGGAATCACAGAGCATTTACCATGTCTCATTTGGCTGTCTGTGTAGTTCTTTTTTTACACCTTGGTTTGCACAAATTTTCAGCATCAGCGGCGCAAAACCACCACCACCTTGCACGTAAATATTACCAAAGTGTTGGTGGCTTTGTTTTTTGTTTCATATTGTGATGTTGTTTTTGCTCTAATGAAGCTCTGTTATTCATCTGTTCTGGTGTCTGTATGCATGTCTGAGGGTGCAATCAGGATTCCCAGTGTGCCACGCAACTGTTACCAAGGCAATCAGACACCTAAACAGAATGAACTTCTGCTGCTCAGTGCAGCCCCAGACATAAACAACCAGCATGAGGACGAGGGAGCGTGGCGCATGAGGCCTGGACATCACAGTCAGCTGTACTCAGAGGTGGGAGGTTTGAAATTAGCCAATTTATTTCCCTCTGTTTATTTCTCCGTGCTGCTGATTGGCTGCTGCCCGGTGACGCTGCAGTCCGGAATTTTCCCCAGTGTTCTCGTTTTTCATTTTGTTCTTCTTAAAGCCCTGTATTTTTATTACTGTAAATTATATTCATGTATTACTGTATTTACCCTGGTTATACAAAAGAAAATGACAGGAAAGAAAATGCCCGTACATTAATTACAGTGCAGTCTATACAGGGGTAACATCGATATTTTACATTCTAGCACTGCAGGAGTTCAGTGTAAGCTGTACAGTAAAAATACAAGTTTACCTTTACATTTTCTTTGAGGCTAATTAGTTTAAAATGAAATTAAAGTGTTTTGGGAGCATATTTGGGGGCATATTCAGGGTTTACACTATAAAAAAAGGCATTTTAGGCATTTTTTTAACCACATCGCAAAAAAACTTGGATTTTCACTATACGCGGGTGCTCTTGGAACGTAACCCTCGCGAAAAGCGAGGGGTTACTGTATATGTATATATGGACAGCTCTGGAAAAAAATGAGACCACTGCAATTTATTTTTAAATCAGCATCTCTATGAGTATGACAACCATTCCGAGCCAGTCTCTGTTAAATTCCTACACAAGCACCTCATTCTGCTTTATGAGGTACTGATTCATGATCACTTGAATCAAATCTTAGTTAATGAGTAAAAATATAAAAAACACTGCTGTAATCAACACTCTCCTCTCGCAATGTGACCAGTTGGATGGCAAAACACTGCTAGAAGTACATCAAAGGGAATTTCTGCCATTTTGTTTGAGTGAATTAAGTGATTTATTTTCTTTTAATTATTCAAGTTCTGTAAATGCTGCATAATTTCTCTTATTTTAATGTACTGTCATTTCTTAAAAATCACGAGTTCTTAAAAACTAAGGCAAAGCTGTTCAGTTCAATACTAGGACCTAAAAAAGATCAAACTTGAGAAACTGAAAATTTTTCCAGTGGTCTCTTTTTTTTCTAGAGCTGTGAGAAACTGAAGAGATCTAGAGATAAATAGTGAAATGGAAGGAGCATTAAGGCATTAAAACAAGTTAAATGTCTTCATAGTACTTTACGCTTGCGTGCCATCTGCCGAGTTCTGCAAGACACTCTGTTGTGAAAATAGCTTAAGCCTACAGCAGTGCACTTATTTGACTGTTAATAGGACTGAAATAGACCTGCTGATTGCTGTTCTTGCTAGAGAAGTGCTCTTGTGCTTATGGTCTTGGATTTCCATTTTCTCAACAGTGAAGAGACGGAAAGATTAGCTGAAGCGTAACCCAATCAGCAAGGTCTCACTAATGAGAATATAAAAGCATAACGAACAGGCTAAAACCAGAGAGCCTTGGGCTTGATACTGATAACAGCTTAGATGAGTTTCCTAACACATCTTTATCATTTCTAGATTGATGATGGACACACAGACACACACACAATCATACACACGAAACACTGGCTTAATACTGTAATACTGTATCTGAGAGGACATTGGCTTCTGTGATACTAGATACTGTACAAAGTTCTACTAATGCATCTAAGATTTACCCTTAAATCTAAAAACAAACCATAAACAATTAAAAACAAGTCCTTATAAGCTTGCCCATTTTTTTTCCAAAACAACTGGGAAAGTTGAGGACCAGCGGAATTTCCCCACTTCTACAGAATCTTTAGTATTCCTCTCAATAGGAGGAATTAGGACATTTTGTCCTCACAAAGAGATAAGTACAAAGTCACACATGCACACCCACCCACCCACTGACACACATATGCACAAACACACCTTCCTGTTTTGTGAGGTATTTCCGTCGACTTCTGATTCACTGTAATTAAATAGCACTCTTACCCTGGAACTAGGGCGCAAAATACATAATGTGAGATGTAAGGTCTCTTCTGTACTTCGGTACCAGTGGAAGACACACAGAAGAAATGTCACTGTCACTCAACTGCCCAGCTTTAAGAATGGCTGCAAATTCTTCCACAGGTTTGGCTGTGGTTTGGAACCTAGTCTCCAAGTCACTAATTAAATGGTCCATGGCAGTGAAAAACTCAAATTGTTCTTGTACTGTCCTCCTGACTTTCCTCAGATTTTCATTTTCCTCTTCCTTTAATGGTTAAGTTCTTTTTTAAATTGAGAAGAAATCCCCATTTGAATAGCAATTAATGATGCCTCATCTCATCTAGTTCTAGGAGCCGGGATCTCATCTTAAAGTGAATTTAAAGTGCATTGGCCTCCGCCTCCACTGAGATCTTCTCACAATTCATTGAACTCATTTTGGATGTCTGAGCTCAAATGAGTTAGTCAGCTTTTCATTTTGGATCATAATGGGGCAAAAGCTCTAGTGTGCCTAAGAAATTCCCATTATAGACATCGCCAAAGTCTAATCAGTGGTTTTACCTCTGCAAGGTGAATATCTTGATGCCGAGTGCAGTGTGACATTTATTTCTCTGTTTCAGACTGTAACTGATTTCAGCCTTGACATATTTAAAGCTCTATGAGAATGTCTTTTTTGAACATGCAAGAAAAGAACACACGATGCAAAACAGTGCATTTGTACTATCAGTGTCAATTAGCCAATCATTTTTCATCTTTTCTCTACCATTTGCAGCTTTAGTGTATTTCAGATAATTTGGAAATGACTTTTGTTGTGAATCATGAGGCGTTTGTCGGTTTTCCTAAAGTCATTTCTAATTTCCAAACAATTGTTGCCCTGTACTTGTAGCTTAACCATGCTGGCCACAAGTCCAGCAATGTAGCTCAGTATCCATAGTATCCTCAGTTACTTTGTCCTCACTTTGACCGTTACACTTCTAAAGCCTCTGCTCTTCTCTCTGTCTGCATTGCTTTGAAGAGAACACTGGTTTCAGGGTGTCCATAGGTACGTAATGTGTAATCAATATTATAATAATAGTGACACATTTATAGCTAGAATATAAATAATATAACGTAGCAACACCCTCCTCACACCAAATGAGCCACTACAAATGTCATCTTGTTAATAAAAATATTTTCAGAATCAGAATCCGAAAATCTTATTGATCCCAAAGAACATTGCTATAACAATGTTATGACTGTGCAGACACACAGCGACACAGAGAAAAGAACAATATAAAATATACAGTCTAAATAAATCCAATAAAAATTCTGTAGAAAAAAACTTGATATTAAATTATATGAGATCTACACAAATGCTGGGTATAAACACTATAGATAAGTGTCTTACAGTTTAGTGTATTTTTAATAACACAGATGGAAGTTTGGAGTACATTATTGCACATAGTAGAGATCAGTAGTATATAAGTAATATTGACATAAGTAATGATATTCACATGGTAAGACTATTGCACATAAGATATTGCACAGCTCCCTGCCTCATGCCCCCTTTTTTGTTTTTTACCCTGTTGTGTCTGGCAACTTAGCAAGCAGGATGTGAAGTAAGATGCCATGACATGCCAGCTTTGCCAAGTGGAGCTTTAACAATTCAGTATAAGCCCCTCCTGTTACTTGAAAAAATGTATGTATGTATGTATTTATTTATTTATTTTATTGCATAGTTATGCCAGAAAGTAAGAGATAAAAATATGAGATTAAAGAAAATGAAGAGAAAAAGAAAGGATCCAACAGAGAGAGAGAAAAAGGGAAAAACCAAGAAAAGATCCAAGAGACAATTGCTGCAAATGTATCGTCACTCTGACTGCTGCATCTGAGAAACAAGAACCAACCACACATACACAGAGAAAAAACATACAAACCGATGGCTACGCTGTAACAACACAATAGAAGTTTGCCAACGGCCCTGGGTAGTTTTATGTGTGTGTATAAGCATATGTATGTGTGTGGTCATATGCATGTGTATGCGTGAGTGTAAATATGTGTGTGCACATGTGTATGGATGTGTGTATGCGCGTATGTGCCTGAGTGGATGTGTGGGCATCTGTGTGTGTGTGTGTGTCTGGATGTGTGTGAGTGTGTGTGTGTGTGTGTGTTTGTGTGTATATGTGTATGAGTATGTGCATGTATGTGTGTATGTGCATTTGTGCATCTGACCGCCTGTGTGTGTGCATATGCGCACACATGAGTACGCATGTAATATCCGAATTTGTCATGGAATGTTTTGTAATAAGAGTGGTGAAGGGCCACAACAACATCACCCCAGTGCCCAAGGCAAACCGAGCAAGCCCTGGAGGGCACAAGGACCCAGCAATCCCACTGGGGACTCCGGCCACAGTCCATGGGAGAAGCCATGTGCACGCCCCAAGAAGCGGAGTTGGGGCAGCAGACATACCCCGCAGGACAGAGGCACCCAACAACCAGAAGCAACAGCATGCCGGCCCCAGCAAGGAACCAGACACGCAGGCACAGACAGAGAGCCACCCACTTACTGGACGGGCATCCTGCAGGCTCTCCAGGGAGGCCCACACCACCCCAGACATCACCCCCAAGGGGGCAAGCTGACAGTCATCCAAAGACACCGGCCACCTGCCTCGGGATCCACCACGCGCTCCCACGATCCAGCTCCCACAGCCGCCCTACCCCCACATGTCACCACTCCAAGCCCTCCTACACTTCTCTGCACTACGACCCCCTAACTGCCCTATTCCCGATGCAGACATCTTGTCAGAGACTGGCCACAACCCAGGGATGCGGCCAGCCCTAACCGCAGGCCCACTGGCCAGCTCCCCCTGCCCCCATCAGGAAGCCAAGAATTTTTATTGATCCTATATTTATATATATCTTCCTTTTTCCCTTTCTTCTGCCCTTTTTCCCATTTCCCTTCTTTCTCCTTCTCTTCCTTTCCTTCTCTCACAGACACATTTACACCTTCAAGACTATTCACAGTTCGCATAAATGTAGACACATTTAGCAAAAAATATCTACTGCTCATCTTCTCCTCTTTCAGGTAGGACGTGAGCTATGTGAAAGGTAGCTGATCTAGCAGTGCATGAGGACAGATCTCGTTAGTAAACATGTGTGTTAATTAGCTAGCTGTAACTGTCTAGTACTTACACTGACAGAGCTCCTAATTACGTTTGGATCGTACATGTGATTTCATACTTTGTTACTGTAAAGTTATCCTACTAAACTTTTTTGTGAAATGGCTCAATATTAATGTTGACCACTCATCTACGAGTGAAATGGACACCAAAGTATGTTCTGTGAAGGCCTCATCCTGTATTAAATGAGTCTCTATTATGTACATTTGTTGCCAGTTTATGGTGGATTACTTGCAGTACACTATCCCTCTTCTTCTTTTACTCTTCGTCCTGTGTTTCTTCTCCTCTTCCTTTTCTTTTGCTTCTTTTCCTATTTGGACTATGTATAAAGTACAAACTTCATACCTTTTAGTGTCATATAGAAACTTCATGTCACAACTTTTATTTGAAAGATACCACTCTCATGTTACAAACTATGTATTTGAAATTGACTGTTTATTCCAAAACAAACAAACAAAAAACAAACAAAACAAAACAAAAAAATCCACTTCAAAACTTTAAATGGAGTGTATCCATCCAGTCACTTGATATGACAGAGTTTTGGAATAGTAACTAATAATTGTACTTTTGTGATTAAACTAAAATCACTTATTTTTCATTGTATGTATTCTTTATAGTTTATAGTTTATAAACTTTATATTTTAATGTGCATGACTTGTTTTTTATGGCCAAAGGCCTGTAAGTGTTTATCTACTCCTGTATCATGAATGAATCTGAGCAGCACCCTCTGAACTGCCCCTTTACATCGCCTCCACCACCTATTTCTCTGAGGGCCCTAAACAAACCTTTCCTAGGGCCACTAGATTTTCTATACATTCCACAAGGACATGTTTCTCTTTGTTAGGACTCCTTTACATGTCATGCAAGCAATCAACATGTTTATCAATTTAATATGTATCAGTGTTCAGCATGACCTGCCCCAGCATGTCATCCGGCAAGCAATACTGGTAAACTTCTGCGCTGACGTATTAAACCCTCTCACTGATTGTCGTACGGAGGGAGAAAATAGGACTGGGGTCATTTTGACATTGGACCTGCCTTACCAACCGAACAATAGATTTCCTATTACCTTTACCCATCAGTTTCTGCGAAGCCACTCTGAGTAGTTAGTCATTTTATTGTCCACCACTCTGTGCTGGAGCTTTTTTCCATTTTCCATTTTCCATTTTTGCTGCATTCATCAGCATATTCCGTATCTTGTTTATCAGGTCTTCTCTTTCAGGCCTCACTGACCGCAGGCAGAAGCAGAAGCTAGGTTAATACTTGATGTTCTTAATAATTTTTTGTGTGTCAGTCGTGTGCGCTAAGGATTGGAGAAAACATATGTTTTATTTTCAATACGATACTCTGGCTAATATCCCAATACCAGTGCCAGTACTGATACTTTTAAATGTCTTCTTGTGTACATAATAAGACCAGTAAAAACCTGTAAAAATGAGATAATTGCACATTAATAACATTCCAGAAATCATTTTGAGCACCAAATGGGCTTATCTCCCAGACAGTCTGTTTAAAAACAGGACTTGAACTAATCCATGTCTATAAAACAAACTGTACCTAAATTGTGCTTGGTCTTCCACTCAAAGATCCCTGTGTTGCCTTTTATTGCCTACGCATCCATAGCCCAGCACGGATCTACAGCAGTGCACTTATTTGACTGTTAATAGGACTGAAATAGACCTGCTGATTGCTGTTCTTGCTAGAGAAGTGCT
>JBBPCX010101960.1:0-20827 GCA_037974365.1 Hydrocynus forskahlii
TCTGTAAAGCTGCTTTGTGACAACCTGGTTGTAAAAAGCGCTATATAAATAAAACTGAATTGAATTGAATTGAATGTCATATATATAAATTAAGATTAAGTATAACTCACTTGATTGTGTTTCAGAGTAAGATTGACGGGTGTGGTCAGCTGTTTGTTGGTGGTTTTGGACAGTGTGGCAGAAACCACATTGGACATCATGGTTTTCAGTGTATTGGTAGTTGTGTTAAAAAGGCCTGGATCCAGCATGCCCACCACGTAGGTGTAACTCATGAAGGCCACGGCAGCTGATCCTGATTTAAAAATAACATCACTATAATCAGACTTAATTGCTGAAGTTTCCGGTACAAAGCCCAGAATTAATTAGAATACACCGAGGAAGTTTTGGTGGGAAAACTCTGTCAGGATCGTAAGGGAATAAAAAAGTGAAACTGTAATATCTGATTTTTCGAAATATTTGGGAAGTTACCCCAAAAGGGAGACAAAGTGCTACAAAACGCAATCAGTAGGGTTTGTTCTTTCTATTTGGAAAGACTTAAAACTAAATACTTTCAAAAGGGGAAACCACTGACCGCTCATAACTCTGAGTTAAACAAAGACAGAAAGAGGCCAGAGAAAACCTGATGAGGAAAAACTCAACAGGGCTTGGCGTGGGATAGGAAACACTCCAAAACCTTTGCAGCATTCCCAGCCAGTCTGATTCCAACCAAGACTGAGCATGAGAGTGTGGGGGGAGCATGGTTTAAGAAGGGGTCAAACACAGGTGCCACAGATCACACCTGATTAATTGGTGGCAGCTCTGTGCTTCCCTCTGGTGGCAGAACCTGATCTAGCAGTTTGCTCTGGCACATGCTGGCCCGTTACACAATTTACCTTCTGGGATGAATTTAGCAGTTTAGTCAACCAGAATAAATGTACTGCAAAGTTGCACAGAGGAAACAATATATATTATATTTTCCAATAAAATATTTGAACCGTGTTGGCAGACAAGTGCAAACATTCAAGAGCTGCAACTTTACCATTGTTGTTCTTTGAAATCTGGATGAGGTCGATATCCATCTGAGCATTGCTTATGCTGAGCCGAGAGATCTCTTTTAAGGAAGCTTTTTTTCCAACTGTAAAGACTTGAATATCTGAGAGAAGTCATGAACCATAAACCATAGTGTCACATTAAACAAGTGCTTTGGATGTTTAATCAAATTAATCATCCTAAGCACTTTCTGTGGTGTTTTCTTAACAGAAAATTAAATTTGATATCTTCATTTGCTGAAAGGTGAGCGGTAGAAATAACACCTAATACTACATTTACATGTGCAGTCATTTACCTAAGCCATCTAGGGAGATGTTAACAGAGTCAGTCGTTTCTGTCGGTTTCACCAAAGTGGACACCTGTCCATCTGTGTCCTTTACTTTAACATTCAGAACCTGTTCTTTAAGCACCTTTTCTGCAACCTGAACAATAACCAGATTAGTGGTGACTATAAAACACAAATATTGACAAAGTTCAATGGATGGAGTAAATACACTCCCGTATAAACCCAGATCCATGTTTTCTTAAACTACAATACTTACTTCTGGTGGCAGCACTGGATTAGCACTATTCTTAATTTGACAAAACAGATCGTCTGCACATTTTGCTGTAAAATTAACCTAAACAAGACATAAAAAGTCGTATTACTTATACACTTATTTGCTTATTAAAGATCTTGGTGATTAGAAATTAGTTAGAAAAAGGAGAGTCATAATCATCAGATGAGACAGACCTGGCATTCTGGAGATAACAGGATAGTCTGAACTGATAGAGAAAGATCATTTTTTAAAAGTCAGTAGTTCATTTTTACATTTAAACAATTTAGTTCCATAACAGTCACTAAGACTGAAAGTGAGAGCATTTGAAAGTCTCTAAGAAAGTCTCTGGTTCCTCAAGAGTACACCACAAACAAATTAATCAAATTTAAAGTAATTTCATTTAAAAAATAAAGCTTACATTGTAACTACCTGAATAAATAAATTTGTCTTTACATTTGTTTTTCTTTTTCCTTCCACCTACTCCAATTTGCCATTTTTTCCTCCTAAACACCTGAGATGCAGGTAACTGCAAGCTAACATCTCCAACAGAAGCTCTCCAATCCACTTCTTTTTTATTTGGTGAAAATCATTCAAGACATTTCCAGGAGGGGCAACACTGATCCTACAGTCAAGCTGAAGCCCACCTGCTTGGATGCTGCATGTTCCTATGGAAGATGCAATTTTAGCCTCTTATGCAGCCATGTAGATGATAAGGCTGTAAAATAACCGTCCAGTTTTTAATGGTGAAAAATATTACATAAAGAATTTAGATAAGATTTTCTGCAAGAAAATTTGTGGCATAAATAAATAAACAAAGCGTTTCAGTAACAAACTGAAAAAAACTATGCAATGTGATTTTTTTCTTTATTTCTCATAGTTGAAATACTGAAAGTCTGGCAAAGCAAGGCGTCTTTAGATAAAATGAAAATTATGAAATAAATGAAAGTTGAAATTCACATGAAAGGTTAAAGCACCCATTCTGCCACAGTTGGCATGGATTACGGTGAAAGTAAGTAAAGAAAAGCTAAATATAAGCATGCTACATTATAATGACATCTGAGACATCTGGTGTCTTCCGTTAGTTATTTTAATGTAAAAATGTAGAGAAACACTGCAGTGACCTACTTGTATTTGTGGTCAGTTTAGTGTGGATGTCCGTCATTGATGTGGTAGAGAATGAGGTGATAGTGCGTACGGCTGAAAGGTTTACAGAGAGAACAAATTATAAATGCATACTCATGAAAAGTTACATTTCCCTAATGTTCTGCATATAAGAAGTTTATTGTCATATATATTTTTTTAAATAATTATCATTTTCATATATAAACTTTTCTGTCTTTTTTGTTTGATGTATACACTACAAAAAAAGACAAAAAAATGTTATATACATTCGTTTTATTGCAGATGGCCACTGTTTCTGTTATAGAGATTGTCATTGCTTGAATCTATAGAGACCAAAGTCAGAAAAAAACTTTCTTCTCTCTTCTTTTCAGAACTCTTGACTTCAAACTTCCTGTCTCAGATCATGTAGCTGTAATTTTCTCACTGTCCCAAACACCATCATTTCCAGGCTTGGAGGCAGGTCCTTCAGTATCACGCCCCCGCAAAAATTGAGCCACCCCTCATTTCTTCACATTTTGCCTAGAATCACCATATTGGTGCATAAACACACATTTTTGGCATATTGAGTAGATTACAATACTGAAATAGGAACAAATGTTTTACTGTGACCGTCTGCAAAGTGCCTAAAAATACACGGAGCCTAGGAGTTCCAACCACTCAGCATTCGGACTACCTTGTACGTGCCATATTACACCACAGTGTTTTGTGGTGGAAATTGATTTATTTAGTTGTGCCTATAAATGTTTACAAGTAAATGTTTTTATTATTATTAGTAGTAGCAGACTAATAAACAATAGTAGTAATAATAATAATAATAATAAAGCAATGTCCATGTTTGTTATTGTGTTACACTTACAGTCATTTTTGTTACAATAATGTTCTGTAATTGTGGTGTTCTATTGTTCATTGTCCTTTTTAATTCGTATCTTATCTACTCTTTAAAAGAGGTCAAAATATTTAAGCTTAGGGCGTTTATAAAAAAGTAAAAAACAATCAGCCTGTGACTGCGATTACACATTCAGCAGTCCTTAACTATAAATGGCTCGGTTTGAACCCTGTTGTGAAACGTTTGTTTTTTCCCCATAAAACCAATGTTTGTGTCTCCAAAATCACTGTAAAATCACTGTTCCTTTAAAAGGCTATTAATGAAATATATTTTCAAAGATTTTGCACTGCAACTCTTGTAACTTAAAGAAATAACCAAAGCTTCTCAATAAGAAATAGTAAACTGTATAATATCATAAAAAACTAAATGTACAATGTATTTTTTCTTTAAATATAAAAATATGAAATAATGTCTGGCAACGCACGGCTTTTCTAGATAAAACGAAAATCTTGAAATTAATGAAAGTTGAAAATGGAACGAAAGGTTAATGCACCTGCTACAGGAGGAGTTGCAGCAGGTGTCCCTAAAACAAGACAAACCAATTTCAAAATGAGAACAAGAGACATCTGATATGTTCTGTTAGTTATTTGAAGGTTAAAATGTAGAGAGTCACTCTAGTAACCTACTTAACATCGTGGTCAGTTTAGTGTGAGTACCCGTCACTGCTGCTGTAGACACTAACGTGATGGTGCTCACATCTGAAAGATGGCCAGAGAGCACAGTTTATTTATGCATGCACTCAGAAAGGGCACACACCTTACACGCATATCATTTTGATCTTTTTCAGTCTTTGTCATTCTGTTCCAAATAGGATTTGTGAAATACAACTCAACTGTTTTATATGTGAACTGATTGTTATTGAATGTTAATCTCATCCCTTCATCAGCTGCACACTAAATATTACACACATCAGTGTCAGTGTAACGGTTATTTTGTTACAATATTGTTCTTGTTGTTGCAATACTCTTGCTGTCTATTTTTTCCTGTGCAATTGTCTTGTTATCTTTTATTCTTCTTGCTGCACTGAGCATTTCCATCGGGATACATAAAGCTCTTTCTTATCTCTTCTTATCTTATATTTATTAAAAAACGCTTATTTTTCCAGTGAATTTTTCTGTCGTTTTTTTTGTATGAGGTAAACCTTTCAGAATTATTCTATTAAATATTATTCAGCGTCAGTTTTACTGTAGATGGCCATGGTTTTGGTAGCAGAGATTGATATTGCTGAAATCTGCAGAGAGGGCATGAAACCAAACTGAAAGTATGGCTGGCCCAAAAACCATTTCACAGGCTTGGTATGCATTTCCAAACCATGACATACCAATGCTCAAAATCATCCTAATGAAAAGAAATCCTATAGCATGGAACACTAAATATCTGCCATTTTCTAGATACAATGAAAAATAAAGGAATTATGAAAGCTGAAACTGAAATGAATGGTGAATGTACCTGTGGTCTCAACAGGATTTGTGGCAGCTGTCCCTAAAACAAGAGGAGCCGGTTTCAAAAAGAAGGCATGTTTGTCATTATTTACTATCATGTTTACTAACTATAATCATGTGGAGGTCACTACGCAGCAAGTCAAATGTTGTGAAGTGGGAACCTTAACGACACAAGAAATTGGCTTGTGAAGAGTTAGACCTCTGCACTGACATTACTGACTAGGTGGAGCTACTCCACAAATGACACGTTATAAGCCGAGGTCGTGTGCTTCCTAGAGGCCAGTTTACCACACAAATGTCTCCTACAGACTCCTACATGGCCGGTATATTCTGCAAGTTATTTCAGTGTCCAAATGCTACAAATCCCACTGGAAACCTGCTTGGATTTGTAAACAGCGTACTTTTCTAGACAAAATGAAAATCATGAAATGAATGACAGTTGAAAATGAAACGAAAGATTAATGCACCTGCTGTCTCTGCAGGAGGAGTTGCAGCGGCTGGCCCTACAACAAGTTTCAAAATGACAACAAGTTTGGCATTGTTTAATGTGACATCAGAGACAGAGAGTTCTGTTAGATATTTTATGGTTAAAATGTAAAGAGTCACTCTAGTAACCTACTTGACATCGTGGTCAGTTTAGTGTGAGATTCCGTCGTTGCTGCAGCAGAGACTAATGTGATGGTGCTCACATCTGAAAGGTGTGCAGAGAGTGCACGTTTTTTATGCATGGATTATAAAGTTAAATTTCCCTAATGTTCTGCACACAGTTGTGTATAATTATGACCTTTTTCAGTCTTTGTCATTCTATTCCAAATACAATTTGTACAAGACAACACAACTGCTTAATCTGAGAACTGACTGTATGTTGTTGAATGTTAATCCCCTTCCTCTCATCATCTGATGCAATTTTACTGCATTCATTATATTTTTTTTATTGCACAAAAACACAAAGCATTGATAAGTCCTCTGTTCCAGATGCAGTGAATGACTTTTGTGCATTGTTTGAGACACAAAACCACACAGAAGCAAAGAAAGACCATCCTGTTTACCAAAAACTGCATCAATGTCCAAATATTTATGAACTTAACTATAAGATCACAACTAACTGTTCCTTTAAAGGGCTATTAAATATATTATTAAAAGATTTTAGATAAGATTTTGCACTGCAAATGTTCTGGCTTCAATAAATATCCAAGGCTTCTCAATAAGAAATAGTCAATTGAATGACATCATAAAAAACTTAATGTGCAATGTACTTTTACTTTATTATTTTTTTCTTTATATCTCATAAAAGAAATATTTTTTTTCTAAATTAAACATGAATCATAAAATTAATATTAAAAGCTGAAAATTAAACAGAAGGTCTATTTTTTCAAAATGAGGAAAAGTTTGGCATTTAAGGTTAAAATGTAGAGAGTCACTCTGGTAACCTACTTGACGTCATGGTCAGTTTAGTGTGAGTATCCGACATTGTTGGTGACAAGCATTGCTGGTGCTGGCCGATCTTGGGCCGACAGCCGTGCACCGGACAGCGTTTTGGACTTTTCCAGAATGCACAGATTGCCAGTGACATGAAAGTTTGTAGGGGGGGCCAGTAGTGTTGTTCGAAATTCCAAATGTCAGTTTCACCCACTAGTTAGTGCACAACAAAACCGCTGCGCGACGCCAAAATCTAGTGTTCAGACACTGTACACTACCTGAATACACATAACTAACATTAGCTGCTAGGTGCTATCGCAGTATTACCATTGGCATTTGACTATGTGTGATGTGCAAAACACATCTCAGACGCATCGTCCTGATGGCATTGCATCTTCTCCTCTGTCCCAGCAGCAGTCTCTTGACAAGTATTATTAAATTTAATGCTTCAATTAGATTCATATCTCCAGAAAGTTAGCAAGCTAGGATAGGATCCGGCGCACAATTTAAGCAACAGTTAGTAAAAACGTGACATTCCGAGTGTCCGAAATTAACTAAACGTCGCCTCCCCTTGTTCACTAGATAATGCCCCCTATATAGCAAACACTATGTAGCAAATGAGTGAACGAGTTAATGAGTGCACTTTTCAAACACAGCTTATGTATCTGAATGCAGTGTTATTAAAGTCACATTTGGTGTAATGGTCAGGCGTCTTATATGGACAAAAGTAATGGGAGTGCTGTAGTATCGGCTGGTTTTCGCGTGGGTCAGGCGTCCCATTACTTTTGTCCATATTAAATAACTCAATGCTTGCATGACTTCGGTGAAAGCACCGAACTCTCACAAAAAAAAGGATTTTTAAAAACCTTCGTTAATGCGCGATAAAATTATTAAGTATATAAGGCGCTAACTCAACAATAACGTTAACATTAATGCAACAATAAATGTATATATAAACTAATAACTGTTCGTGGAAACCCCTGCAAATTTTCTGAAACTGCAAATATCTGCCGTATTTTATTTATTTATTTATTTTTGCTTTTCTTGTGGCAATATAGAATTTTTTTATGCATTTTTTTTAAGAGAACACAAAGCAACCATATATTGGCTGCTGCCCTCGTGTTCTCGTGTTTTTCGTTTTGTTCTTCTTAAAGCCCTAAGATGCAGCCCAAACACCTTGCACTTTCTGAGGCTTCTGGCACGGAACCTCAGAGCCAGAAAAAGAGCCTGCGCCGTGTGGCCGTGGCCGATGAGCCAGTGAGAGAGCTGAGCGGGTTTAGGGCTGGTTCAAGGTTTTGTAGCGTGAGTTGTGGCCTTACAGCACCTCAACTGTTTCATTAAAAGAAGTTGCTCAGTTGCTGTCCAGTGGCTTGCCACTATGACCCCTCCTGAAGAACAAGCGCCCGCCAATGACCTGTAAATCCTCGTCTTCAATCAATGTCATTATTGGTGATTACCCATATATTTAACTTTATTTTTATTACTGAAAATTAAATTCAAGATATATCCATTTCACTGTGTGTTGTACTTGCATGACTATGCATGTGACAAATAAAGAAACTTGAATCTTGAATCCTGAAATATCCAGTAGGGGCAACAATGTTTCTACACTCAGGGTGAAGCCCAGCTGTGTCTGTGCTGTACCTTGCTACAGAAGAGGCAGGTGTAGCCTGCAAAGCTTGATAAGAAGCACTTGGATAATAAGATTTTAAAATCATTGTCCTTTCACAATGCTTTTATTTGCTTAATGTGTTATATTTTATACTCAGGTTTCAGATAGGACTTTTGGCAACAACTTTTGTTTAGGCAAAAACCCAAACAAATAGTACAGAATAAATGTTTGTATATGTATATCTTATAGCATGGAATATTAATGTCTGGCAAAGCAAGGCTTGTCTAGATAAAATGAAAAAAAAAAAATGGTATTAAAGTTGATCCTGAAATGAATGGTAGATGTACCTTTTGTCTCAACATCAGGATTTGAAGCAGTCCCTAAAACAAGATGAGCCAGTTTCAAAACGAGAGCATGTTTGTCATTGTTTACTGAGGATAATCTTTACTAACTATAATGATGCTAATTATGATGCTCATTAGGGCACCTATGATATCTCATGTCGTATGTTAGGTTTAAAGGTTTAAAGCGCCTGAAGAAGAAGCGCCCGCCGATGAACTATAAATCCTCGTCTTCAAGCAATATCATTATTGATGATTACCCATACATTTCATTGTATTTTTATTACTGAAAATTCAATTCAATTATTACAGTATTTGCCCTTTGCTCACCAAAGAAAACAACAGCGCACTATTAAGCTGAGTTTAAAATGAAAATACAGTGTTTTTTGAGCGTATTTGGGGGCATATTTAGGGTTTACAGTCTAAAAATAGGCATTTTTACGCAATTTTTTACCACATCACAAATTCGCAGTTTTTCAAAATTCGCGGGTGCTCTTGGAATGTAGCTACCCATGAATTTTGGGGGTTTATTGTATATACTAAATGTCTGGCAAAGCAAGGCCTTTCTCGATAAATAAAGGAATTAATGAAAGCTGAAACCGAAATGAATAATAAATGTACCTGTTGTCTTAACATCAGGATTTGAAGCAGCTGTCCCTAAAACAAGATGAGGCAGTTTCAAACTGAGAGCATGTTTGTCATTGTTGGCTACAATACAATATTAGGGCACCTAAGATATCTGGTGTCTTATGTTAGTTATTTTAAGGTTTAAAGTTATAAAATATACCCAGTAACCTACTTGGAGTCATGTTCAGTGAAGCGCTTGTGTCCGTCGCTGATTTGAAATAATGCTTATATTTTACACTTATCAATAACTGAAAGAATATTTCTAACTAGAGTTTAAGATATATCCATTTCACTGCGTTGTATTTGTATGACTATGCATGAGGCAAAAAAAGAAACTTGAACCTTGAATCTTGAAATATCCAGTAGGGGCAACAATATTTCTATAGTCAGGGTGAAGCCCTGCTGTTGCTACAGAAGAGGCAGGCGTAGCCTGCAAAGTTTTTTAAGAATCACTTGGATAATAATATTTTTAAATCATTGTCTTTTCACTATGCTTTTATTGGCAAAATGTGTTATATTTTATAATCAAATTTCAGATAGGACTTCAGGGGCAACAACTTTTGTTTAGGCAAAAACCAGGGTGCGAACTAGGGGGGAGACATGTCACCACCTAGTGGTGACATGAGCCCCCCTGGAAACGTGATTTGTGAAATTTTGGGGGAGCTCTAAAATACTGATATGATGACCAAATAAATGCCATTTTGGGCAATGGGTTTTCTCACAGATGTAAAATAAGTAAAATAAAATTATATTTAGCTTATTACTTATGAAAAGACGTGCCTGCTTGTACACTCAATGCGTGAGACTTGAGAGCCCTGCCTATAAATGGCATCACCCATGTGCAACGAACCAGCATTAAAACTTTGCCCAGTATATAATAATATAACAATGACAGTAACGTACTTGGATTCATGCTCAGTGAAGTGGTAGTGTCCGTCGTTGATGTGTTAGAGACTGATGTGACGTTGCTCACATCTGAAAAATTGGCACAGAACATGGATTTTGCATGTAATTGAATATTATAATCTAATATTCTGCGTATGAGAAGTTTACAGCCTCATGATTTAATCATTAGTTAATCATCAGTTAATCATTATTTATATTACATTTTCTGTATGTTTTGCATAATGCAAACACTAAGATCTAAGACCAATTTTATTAAATTAAAAAAACATGTTTTAGTCAGAGATGAAATCTAGAAGGTGTCATGAGACTAAACTGAAAGTCAGAGAAAATGTTATTAAAATCCTTGGGGAATTACAGTCTAAAGATCATAAGACAGCCAGGGTACCTGTACAGTAAGCTGCAGTGCAATTAACTGTCTTGACAAACTCATAGACATAATAGTTTCCTGGACATGCTTTGACTCGAATTGGGATGGATCTGTAGAAACAACAGTCACTTCCAGAAATCCCACAAACTCTCAGAGTGACTATTCCATCCTCAGTCTGAGGGTGAGAACCACTGAGCCACAGAGTGATACCAGTCCCACATCTGCATTCCGGAACACAGTTCTCTGGAATCCGGACACTCATCCCGTTATACAGCAGCCGGTACCAGCCAGTCCAGTTGAAGAAGTATTCGCAGATGTAAAGTCCAGTAGCATTAGTGGCTCTCCAGGGTTGGTCCAGCAAAGTGTAGCTGTTGCAGGGATCATTAAGATCAGCTGATGCTGAAATCAATCAAATATGAATTGACGGTGAAGTCTAAAGTTTCCCAGCTGCAATGGGCGAAGGGGGGTACACCCCGGACGATCGCCAGCACGTCGCAGGGCCTCATACAGAGACAGACGACCATTCACGCTCACAGTCACACCTAGGGGCAATTTAATGTGCTCAATAAGAAATAGTTATTTGAAAAACATCATAAAACTAAAGGTGCAATGTATTTTTCTTTATTTCTCAAAAAATGAAATAATGTCTGGCAAAGAAAGGCTTTTCTAGATTCAATGTAAATCATGAAATTAAAGAAAGTTAAAAAAACGGAACAAAAGATTAATGCACCTGCTGTCATGGCAGCAGGAGTTGCAGCAGTTGTCCCTAAAATAAGAGAAACAAATGTCAAAATGAGAAGAAGTTTGGCATTGTTTACTGTGAATTTAAGTTAAGAAAATACAATGACGCTGCATTATTAGGACATCTGAGACATCTGGCGTGTTCTGTTATTTAGGGTTAAAATTTAAAGAGTCACTTTAGTAACCTACTTGTCACTGCTGTCAGTTTAGTGTGAGTATCCATCATTGATGCAGTAGAGACTAACGTGATGGTGCTCAAATCTGCGTGGTGGGCAGACAGCACAAATTATTTATGCATGCACACTGAAAGTTACATTTCTCCAATGTTCTTCACACAGCTTACACTCATTTATTAAAGGGTTATCATTTTTTTAGTGAACAGTTCGTTGAGGCTTAAATCAATGATAAATGTACCTGTTGTCTCAACATCAGGATTTGCAGCAGTTGTCCCTAAAACAAAATGAGATCATGTTTGTCATTGTTTACTAACTATACTGTTTAGTAACTATACTGATGCAAAACTATTAGGGCATCTAAAATATCTGATGTCTTCTGCTATTTAGTTTAAGGTTAAAGGTAGAAAATAACCCTAAAAGCCTACTTGGCGTCATGGTCAGTTCAGTGCTAGTGTCCATCGCTGATGTGGTAGAGACTGATGTGATGATGCTCAAATCTGAAAAGTTGGCATAGAACATAGATTTTGCATATAATTTATAATGTAATATTCTGTGAATGAGAAGTTTCCAGACCAGTAAGTAATTTTTATGATAAATATTTTTTTATTAACTTTACTGTTTTTTTTTGCATTATGCATAAAAAACATCATGATTTAAGAACAATTCTTTTAAATATATATAAAATATCTTTTAGTGCAGGTGGCCATGGTATTGTGTCAGAGACTGCTCTTGTGTTTCTTAAGCACTCTCTTGCTCTCTTTGCATTCTGTGTATTTTGCGTTGTCTGCACTTGTGTTGTTTCTGGGTCTTTCCTAACCAAGGAGGAGTCTCTGTGCATCAACAATGAATTCCAAATGTATGCTGTCTTGGCCTCTAGTTATGGTTTACTGCTGCTGGAGTTTGTAACTCTTAGATGTAGACCATTTTATTTACCATGGGAATTCACCATTGTGCTCATAATTGCAGTGTACATTCCACCCAGTGCTAATGCTAACAACATGTTGGCTAAACTCTATGGAGCCATCAATGAGTTCCAAATCTCACACTCAAATGATGTTTCATCATTATGCAGACTTTGTGTTGAGGATGTATGTACCACACCTAGCCACATATTTATTAGGCTGATTTCAGCATCACACATCTCTCATCACACATTCCAAGCCCATTCTGAAGCAGACAAAATCTGGCTTCCAGGAGCCATGCTCCTTAGGACTGTTTTGAACTTGTTGATTGAGACATCTATAGGAAGGCTGCAACCTATGGCAGCTCATCCTGCAGGATTACATGATTTCGCTGACTGCCTATATCATCAAGTGCATTGATGATGGAGTTGTCCACACTCCTGAGAGGTCAGACAATAAAGATGGCCTGAGGACAGCAAGGGCCAATCTGTCCTATCCCATTGAAATTGTGAAGCATGCATGTGCTCAGAAAATCCGCAGGCAGCTCCCAGGGATATTAATTCTTGGGATCTTACATTGTGGAATTATTGAAAGCATATACCCAACACACATTCCTATGGTGCCAGTAACTATGTGTACTATTACCTCAAATATAAAGAGATTAAATCACATGCAACATTAACGTACCTGTTGGCTCAGCAGTAGAAGTCGCACTCGTTACATCTAAAACAAGATCACAATATCATATAAGACCATTAAATTGAACAAAAGCTAAATAATAAAAACAGTGACATTTGTCAAAAAAAAAATCCAGATTGACAAAGACGAAGATTGGAGAAAACTGTACAAATAACTGAGGAGGAGTGTGAGAAAACATTTATGGAAGATGCAGTAGTGAACTAAATCAGAGTGTGCCATGAGAATGCAAGTTGGAAACCGAGAGTGAATCCAGAGCCTGGGATCAAGCAAAGAACAACAGGAAGCCAAAGGTAAGTAGGAAGAAAACTCGAAAGACACAAAAACATGCAGAGAAATCACTTCTAAACACAGAGTTGCTGAACTCAGGACTGAGCACTTCAGTACAAGAGGGAGGTTTAAAAAGTGAGGATTAGTGAGGACACGTGGGATTAACAGCTTCCCTTTTCTAGGGTGTCCCAGGATGGCACCTTATAACCACCCTCCCAGTCCACGAGGTATGGCAGGCCCCAGCTATGCCTCTGACAGTCGAGAATGCAGCCCTAGTAAGGTGACAGTGGATAACAAACATCTTAGCTGAGGATACCCCAACATCCACCTCCTGATCCTCGAAAAGCAGCACCCAGATCCCTTTAAAACACTACAGTGATGAGAATTTCTTTGCTGAAAGGTGAAGAGTGGTGTGTGCAACTCCACCCAGATTAACTGTGAGGACCACGAGGGCTAAGGTGACAAGCTTTGGAAAATCTTTTCTATGGTCAATGTGACCCAGTGTCCTTCAGACATGCGACATGCGACACCATGACAAAGTACTAAGATGTGTGACCAGGGTCTACCTGGGGGGGTGGGGGCTCCTGGCCACTGGTGCACAGTGGTGTTCTTTGTTTTGGCATCAGACCATATGGGCATTAACAAGCTCTTCAACCTCTTTCTTCATTCTTGGCCATCAGAAGTGTGTTTTGATGAGCTTGAGAGTATCTTAAGCATGCTGGGATGTGTAGCAAAGGGAGCAGAGTGGTTCCACTGCAGCCCCACAGACTGAGCTGTGGAATGGATAAGGAGGAGACTGGCCAGGCATGCCAGGGTTGGCCTCATGCTGAACTTCTCTAACAATGGCCTCCACGTCCCAGCACAAAGGGGCCAAAACCCAATAAGTTGGAACAATAAAGTGAGCAGTTGGTGGCCGTTCAGCTGGCTGATGAAGGAATGAGAGGGCATTCGGCTTGGTATTCTTAATACTGGGTCAGTAAGACAAGGTGATGTCAAACCTCCAAAAACAAAGCCCTGCGAGCATGACAAGCGTTAAGCCTCTTGACAGTTTTTATATATTCTAAGCCTTTGTAGTCTGTCCATACCACAAATGGAATGTTTGGCCCACTCAAGCCTGTAACTGCATTCTTCTAGTGCCAGCTTAATGGCTAGCTGCCTTCAGTTGTCTCTGTCACAGTTCCACTTAGCTGGGGATAGGTGCCATGAAAAGAAAGTGCAGCACTGGCTTAATCTGCAGGTCCATGTAATGATGTACCATAAGAAGGTGATCTCAGCCACGTGGAACAAGTTGTTGCGACCGTTGACCCGGGGATCTAAGAAAGGATGAAGACGGAGAGCTTACAGGATGAGTTATCTGGGTGGCTGATCAAACAAGGATTGGGAGCTCCTATCTAATAGAGGTAAAATAAAAGAACAGACAAAAATTTGAGGGAAAAAACCAGTCTGCCTGAAGACAGGAAATAAAAGTAAATTGAGAAAATAAAACAAACTGTAAAAAAACTAAATGGCCACAGGGAAAAAGCGATGAATAATAACATGGAGACAAATGAGAGCAAGCTAAGGAGAGTAGGGTTAACCTAAAAGGGATAGTAGTGATAATTAAGGGGTGCCGTTTGTAAAAACTGCTTCACAAATTTTGAGGTGTCATTTTTTCATCATTTAGCGCAATGTTCACACAATTTTCACACTTTTAGAGTTAAATGTGTTTAAAAAAACAGTGTTATGTTTTGGTACATTTTCTTGTTAAATTAAAATGTTAAATCTAAATGTAAATGTTAAATCTAATTGTAAATGTTAAATATTAAATCTAAATGGTAAATCTAAATCTAAATGTTATTTCTAAATCTAAATGTTGCTTTTACCAAGGGGCGTGAGATATGCTAATTGGCCACGCCCCTTGATTACAATTGGCTCTTACTTAGCAGGGGGCTGGACTGCGTGCTGTGATATACCCTCACCAACATGGAGGATTTGCCTTTAATGATTTCAAATCTAAAGGGATTTGCCCTTAATGATCTCAAATCCATAGATAATAAGGCAGAAAGACACAATAGAAGAAATACGAACAACTGAAGATAAGAATGAATTCAGTGCTGGGGAAGAAGCCAAAAGCAACAGGAAGCCAAGGAAAGTTTTACTTACTTAAACCTCCATTTAGTAGGGCCACAAAAACCCCTGGTGGAGAGATGAAGAATTACTAAACCATCATACATATGACTGCTTGCAATCATTTGTTGGAAATCTGTTAGACATTCACAGGACATTTGGTGACTTTCAGGTGAGTGCAGTTGATATATTTCTCTTTCCAAGACCATTTTAGAGAAAGAAATGTGGCAGAAACTATTTAAATGTGCTAAAAAGAACTGAACTAGATGGCTAAATGAACTTTTACTTTATATATATATATATATATATATATATATATATGTATATATATATATTTATACAGTACCCCCCTATGTTCCAAGAGCACCCGCGTATAGTGAAAAAACGCGCTGTGTTGTGATAAAGAAAAATGCCTAAAATGCCTATTTTTATCGTGTTAACCCTAAATATGCCCCCAAATAGGCTCCCAAAACATTTTAAACATTTTAAACTCTAATTTCATTTTAAGCTCAGTTTAATACACTACCCTTACTGAAAATGTAAAGGTAAAGCCATATTCCTACTGTACAGTTTACACTGAACTCCTGCAGTGCTAGAATGTAAATATTGATATTACCTCTAGACTGTACTGTAAATCATGCATGGGCATTTTCTTTGGCATGTGCTGATGTTTTTTTGGTGTAAGTGGGTAAATACAGTAATAAATTAATGTAATTTTTAGCAATAAATATACAATAAAATGTACGGGTAATCACCAATAATTATTACAGTTCGATAATTTACTGTTCGTCTAGTGGCGCGTCTTATTCAGGCGCTTCAGGAGGATACTTTAAAGAACAATATTTTTATCTGGAAGTTAGGAGAAATATTGTTAACAGTTCTTAAAAACTAAGGCAAAGCTGTTCAGTTCAATACTTGCACCTATAAAAGATAAAACCTGAGAAACTGAACATTTTTGCAGTGGTTTCTGTTTCTTTTTTCCAGAGCTGTATAAACATTCAAAATAACGTGCACAATTCACCCAAACAAGCAGAAAGCTAGCTAATGCCAGTTTAGCATCTCACGCATTGATTTCTCCCACTCAGCACTAATTTGCTATCAAAACAGTCAAATGCAGATTATTGAAATAGGTTTTGTTGATTTTCTTAGGTAAAGTTAACACATCCTCAAAATCTAACACATAATTGTTATAGAGATTACATACTGAGAAAAAAAAAGTTAAATACAAAATACATTTTAGTGTAAAGTGACCATTTGTGACATGACAAATGGTGTCATTTATTCAACACTAGTTAAAATTCAGCAACAATAAAAATTATAAAAATGATATGTCTGTTATTTATACATATAAGAAATATAATTTTGGTATCTGACTCTTCAATATCAAAATTATTAATATAAGCGATCAAACACACCCTGTGGGTCCAGGAGTTGACTGCTTGATACTAGTAATAATCAGTCAGTAATTTTACAGCTAAATATATATATATTATTCATTAAATAATTCATCAAATATCAATCATTTCTGTACACTTTTCCTGTCCCACAATCCACAGACAGCAGCTCACAAATGTAGTCACTGTAAGGACTGAAACGACTTTGAAACATTTTTCACAAACAAATAATATGGTTTTGAAACCATGTAAAATGGCCTTTTATAGTCACACACCACACACTACTGCAGCAGTATTTATTTAAAAAGTTAATAAGTATTAACTTTAAACAAAGTATTAAAGTATTTAAGTATTAAAGTATTAAATTAAAAAAAGTTAATAAGTACTCACATGTCAAAAAAACACTGTTCATGTTTCAGACAGCAGCTCCAAACTGTGCTCTCCGGTCATCATCAACACTGAAAGGACTTTTATTGATTTTCTTGTTTATTTATTCAAAAACAAATACTGTGGTTATGAAAAACCTTTGTACCTTTCCTTCTGACTAGATCAAGTCCTGAGACATACCTTCATTTCCTTATAATTTCCATGGTAATTTCCATATTTCCAAGTAATAAATACTTTCATTTTCTGTTTCTAAAAGCAGTCTCAAATGGCAGCTCCATATGACAACTAAGAGGGTAAATACAGATCAAGCACCAGACAGGCCCCCAAATGTTCTCTCCTGGTCAAATGGCGCAGCAGATTGAGTGGTCTGATCTCCAAAACAGCACTAATTACTGTCCCAGCTCCAGAAAGCCACAGTGTCTTCAACAGCTCTGAAATGAGTGTTGTAAGTGGAGTGAAGAAATGTGGTAAACAATAGGTGATTAATAATGAACCACTTTCCATAAGTCTTAATATGTGATTGCATAAATACTAACTAACCAAACCTAAATTCAACTTACACAAGTTCCCATACAACATAAGCATAACCCAGTTAGCCCATTCCATAAAACATAAAAATCACAAACACCTTTGTACACAATCTAAATGAAAAAAAAAAACACGACCAAAGGTTATGTTATTTTGTAACAGATGGAGCCAAGCGCGCCTGTCTAAATGCTGCAGCTATCACTGAGAGACCACAGTTTCTCTGAATGGGTAGGATAGTCACCACTCCCCTAACAAAACTGGCGCTTAGTATTCTCCTCTGAGCATGTTAAGCTGTTCAAGATGCTGCATTTGCAGCAGCTTGCAAAAGAAAGCACATGCTTTCCTTCACCCTCCCAGTGTTAATGGTACAGTCGCGTTAAAGTGGGTTTTTTTTTCAGACAACTTGAAAATGTATATATTGCCGGGTTGGGCGCAGGGTCTTTCTCTGTGGAGTTTGCATGTTCTCCCTGTGACTGTGTGGGTTTCCTCCGGGACCTCCGGTTTCCTCCCACCGCGAAAAACATGCATGCATTGGGGATAGGTCAACTGCGCACACTAAACTGCCCCTCGGCGTGAGTGAGAATGGTTGTCTGTCTCTGTATGTGGCCCTGCAACGTGCTGGCGACTGTCCAGGGTGTACCCCGCCTTAGCCTGTAGCAGCTGGGATAGGCTCCCTGGGAGATTTGAAACTAGCCAATCCAAGAACGTTATTTATTTCTCCTGGCTGCTGATTGGCTGCTGCCCTTTGACACAGGCAGTCCAGAATTTCTCCTGTGGAGCGTCTCGAGTGTTCTTGTGTTTTTCCTTATGTTCTTCTTAAAACCCAATATTTTTATTACCATAAATTAAATGAATTCATCACCATATTTACCTGCTTATACTAAAGAAAACGACAGCACACACCAAAGAAAATGCCCGTACAGAACAGTCAATACAGTACCGTCTATATTACAGTACAGTCTATACAGGGGTAACATTGCAAAGTTTAGTGTAATGGGTTTCCTTTATATTTTCTTCCAGGGTAATGTATTAAGTTTAAAACTGGGGGCATATTTGGGGCCATATTTAGGGTTTACACAATAAAAACAGGCATTTTTAGGCATTTTTTAACCACATCACAACAACGCGGTTTTTCACTATACGTGAGTGCTCTTGGAACATTACCCCCGCGAAAAGCCGGAAAAAACAGCCAGAACCCAGATTGAAATTTTTCATACATACAGTTTTTGTGTAATAATGAACATACCTGTTGGGCCACAACTTTCTCTAAGATCTTAAATAGAAATAGAAGGGTAGAGATAGGTCGATAGAGAGAGAGCTCGCATGGATCAAGGTGTGTTTTTTTTTAACAGAGGTTTAACAACTGCTAATTTAAAGGATTTTGGTAGATAACCAATACTAAATGAAGAGTTTGATACTGATAGGAGAGGCCCAATGATTCCTGGTAGGATCTCTTTGAGCACGTTTGTAGGAATAGAGTCAAGCGAACAGGTAGTCTAGTCTAGTCTATGCGCATTTTGTTTTAAAGCACGTGTTTGATCATTATACCAGGGAGCCAGCCTCTTCTGTTGTTCTGGAGTTTCCCTGTTTTCCACGGATGCAGGACTCAAGATCAGAGAGTTTTCAAATCACCCCTAGTTTATTATATTTATCAGGCAAATATAGCAGGTCTGTTCCCAGAGCACTTAGCGTGCACTGACAAGAGAGTGCTACTCAAGACAAGCTACAGGGGCTTTTTTATTGTCACTCTTTCTGCTGGTGCTCCCCAGTGTGCTAGCGTGCTCCTTTGTATTTCTGTTTGTAGCTGCTAATTATAACTTCCAGTGAGTTGTCTTAACTTTTCGGATGATTATTAAATTACTTCCATTGGTCTTCAAAGACACCAGCCCACTGACGAGAGACGACTAGTCCAACAAATGGTAAGTTTCAGTGTGGAGTTTGCCGAGCGCCTTCTCTGCACGGACTGTGGCATGTTCAGTTCAGCCCCTCTCTCCGTCAATAGCTCTAGTTCCAGCGTACAGTTTACTTGTGTGAAGTGTACGTTAGTCACGTATCTGATGGAGAAGGTTTCAGAATTAGAGGAGCGCATCCGGACAATGAGGGGTCATTGGAAAAGTCTCATTGAGGCTTATCTAACTGTGAAGTTTCACATTAAGAGCGTGAGATATATTTTTCACATTTAACCTTTTAGATTTAAATTTAGATTTAACATTTAGATTTAGATTTAACGTTTAGCTGTACGATTTAGCATTTCAATTTATTTTTAACATTTAGAATTAAAAGTTAATATTTTGATTTAGATTTAACATTTTACATTTACCATTTTACATTTAACAATTGACATTTATCAGTTAACATTTAACAATTATGCAGCAAGATATTTTACCAAAACGTAACACTGTTTTTTTTTTTTACGCATTTAGCTCTAAAGGTGTGAAAATTGTGTGAACAATAAATGATGAAAAAAAATCTCCTCTGATTTTGTGAAGCTGTTTTTAAAAGTTATGAAGCATATGTTGCTTATCACTGCGTATGTTCACTTTTCACTAACTATATACCTGATACTCATTTATTAATTTATTGAAATAAATGGCTCAAAGAAAGTATTTGTGGAGTTTTGCTGTGCTGTTATGAACATGCTATGTAGATAATAGGTGTCAAACTCTGGCCCGCAGGCCAAATTTGGCCCGTAGTGTAATTATATTTGACCCGTGAGGCAATGCCAAAATGACTACTAGAGCTGGTATTATACAGCGCATGTACCGCTCATACTACAAATCCCAGAATGCTCTGCTAGTGTTTTGGCGTGTCAGTCAGTACAGGACCCGTAAACACCCTCTCCTCTGTTGACAGTAGTCATAGCGACGTCATGCCAGTACTGGCACCGAGCTACCCATCCCAAAAATGGCGAAAAGAAAAGCAGAAAACCGGAGCTTTCTGGACAGGTGGGAGGCAGAATGTAAAAGACAGACCTGATTGGCATTGATGTGGGTTTTTATTTCTTTGAAATTCGATTTTACATGTGTGCAATATTATATATTATATAGTATTAAGCTTAGCTTGTTCCCTATTGTTTAAACTTGTTTGGGTCCATTTTTTCAATAAATGTTGGCCTGTTTTGAATTTTGGCCCGCTGTGTATTTGAGTTTGATGTAGATCATCTGAAGTGTTCACAAAATTCTGCCACTGAGTCCCAGAATTAAGCCCATAGTCTTTGTTTATATCACAGAGTTTAGTTATATTTCTTCTGTTTAGGTGTTTAGTCTGAAACTGATTTAGAACTCATCAGTGCTCTCTGTATTCTCACAGATGGAACCAGATAAAAATCGTGACTACC
>JBBPCX010101983.1:0-22786 GCA_037974365.1 Hydrocynus forskahlii
CTTTCTCTCTCCCTCTCTTTCTCTCTGTCTCTTTCCCTCTCTATCTCTGTCTCTCTTTCTCTCTGTCTCTCTTTCTCGCTCTCACTCTGTCTCTCTGTCTCTCTCTCTCTCTCTCTGTCTGTCTCTCTCTCTCTCTTTCGGTATTTCTCAGCTCAATTCAACTGAAAGAAGCTGACCTGGAATTCTGAAAGCAATATTGGTAGTTACACGGTAATTACCAATAATGTCATTATTACTATATCGCCAACTCTTTCCAAACTCCCACTCTTTTTCTTTTTCTTTTTGTCTGTCTGTCTCTCTCTCTCTCTCTCTTCATCTCTGTTGTAGAACATTCCACAGCCACGTGTCACACTCCAACTGTCAAAACAGGCTCTCCATAACCTCATACTGATCAGTTTGCACACGCACACACACACACACACACACACACACAGCTGGATCATCCTAATGCTGCGATGAAAGAACCAATTAAAACTAGGAAATAAGAAATAGGAGGAAAGACATGGGGGGGTTTGGAAGAACAGGAAGTGTGTGTGTCTGTGTGCGCACACACACACACACACACACACACACACACTGAAGTGATTCTTGAACTCTTTTACCATGGCAAAACGATAGCTACTCTATCTTTGTCTCTCTCTCTTCCTTTCTCACTGCTCCCCTGATTCTCTCTCAATCATCTCATCTGTCATCTTCACCCACTACATGGTAACAGTTGGTGGAATAAAATTAAAAAGACTGAGAGAGAGAGATAGAGTGAAAGAGAGAGAGAGAGAGAGAGAGAGAGAGAGAGAGCGCAGAATTAGGAGAGGTGTGTGAAGTTCAGCTCCCTAACACACACCCAAATCACACACTTCCCACAACACAAACTGATCATACACTACAAACTAGGGCTTTACAAGCTAAAACATTTCGACAGCCTTAGTTCCTAGTTAGTTCCTTAGTTCACAAGCTGAGCCTAAGCGTGCTTTCACACCTACTTTGTTTGGTCCCGACCTTCAGACTTAGTTTGGTCCAAACCTAAAAAGCTGTCTTGAAAGGTGTCTCTGACCACGGTCTGGACCAAAGGACCAAAGTTTGACCTGAACTAAAAAAGTGGTCTCAGGCTGGATCAAACTGAACCATAGCTTGGTTTATTCAGCATATTTCGGATGATTCAGACCAACTTCAGACTTTCAGACCAAATGCAGGAAGGTGACACAGGCTATTGTCATCCACTGAACAATACAAGAAGAAAACAAACCAGAAGAGAAATAAAATGTGCCGTAGGGAGCACATGGAGAGTGAAGGAGATGAAGCAGTTGACTGTAATTTGGTCAGTTTAGGAAACTGAAAGTCAACTTGAAAAAATGCTTACAATTTCCACAACATATTTTCTGAGAGGATGAAAGAGAGAGAGAACATGAGAGGACAGGCGAGTGATGCCACCTAAAGATAAAGGAAGTGCGGCAGCAGTAAAATAAAGGCCTTCGAGGATGTTAAGCTGTGATGTTTTCCTAGCGGTATAAATGCAAAAAACTACAAACTTTGTGAAACATGTTTTATGAAACAGACAATCACAATGCAATGTATAAAGGGATAATGTATTTTTAAATTTCCTTTTGTCATTGTCATATACATTGTTTTTCCCCTCAGTTCACTACTGAAGCTCAAATGAACTGTCGAATAACATCATATGGCAGTGATGAGATAATCAATATTGTAGTACACTGTCATAATGAAATCTCCCTTTTTCAGAATAAAAAAAACTTCATGGGAGACAGAAAAAAATATTCTTATTTTTAAAAGTATTTTAATGGATACCGTTTTTGGCAAACATTCTTGTTCACACCATAGAAAGAGCTGCTGATGTGTAAATTCTCAGAGAAACTGCGCACAACTTTACATTTATTATTTTCAGTCAAGCTTCTGTATTCAGTCAGGACTCTTTATATGAATGAGGAATGTGGATCTCGCTCAGATTCTCAAGCTCTGTGGGACCCTGGACGGGAGAAGATCTGGAAAGGAACCAGGTGTTCTGAGGATTCCCTGGAAAATGAAGAGTTTCACACTGCTTCTCCTTCAGGAGGGTTCAGAGAGTATGTTCAGACTGTGTCTACAATAGGTGTGTTTTCTCACCTCTCAGGTGAGGACTTCACACCTTTCCAGAGTGGCATCTCAGCAGGCCATGCATGCACAAATCCCTCACCACCTGCATGATGCTGAATCTCAGAAAGGAGGGATTTACAACGGTCGTAAATCTATGAAATAACATTAATAACATTCAGTAAATCATGAAATTATTTTCAATACATCCAGTCACCCAATATATATATATATATATATATATATGTATATATTGGGCAGCTGGTGGCCTAGTGGTGAGGGCATTTGCTCTGTGATCAGGAAGTTGTGGGTTCGATTCCCAAGACTGCTAAGCACTTCTGAGGTACCCCTGAGCAAAGTACCATCCCAACACACTGCTCCCCGGGCGCCGTGTTCCTGGCTGCCCGCTGCTTCACTTGATGAATGGGTTTAAACCAGAGAAAGAATTTTGTGCTATTCACACTGTGTGCTGTGGTGTGTTCACATATGACAGATGGGTCACTTTCATTTTCATATACGTGTAGATAATGAAGGACCTCAACCCACAATGGACTCTCCTGTCTGTTGGGGTAGGAATGTGCTTGTGCTTCATATAAGCCAGGGGTGTCAAACTCCAGTCCTGGAGGGCCGGTGTCCAGTACGTTTAGGTGATTTCCCTGCTCAGAAACACCTTTTTCACCTCGCCACTCAGTTGCCAGGTTTAGTGAATGTGTTTGAGGAGGGGAGCCATCAAACCGTGCTGGACACCGGCCCTCCAGGACAGGAGTTTGACACCCCTGGTATAAGCCGACACAGAGAGAAAGAGGAGGATCTTCCTCCATGAGGCTATTCAGGCCCTTAACCAGGACAACACCATCACTATTTATTCATACATATGTACATAAATACAGACCATACAAGTACTACTATTACTTATTTATACATAGACACATAAAAACAGACTCAATTTTCTCTGCAAAACGTTCACAGACCCAACAGCTTATCGTGTTTCACTGATAAATATTTATTGTACTGTTAGCTAACTACCTCAGCTTGATATTGCAGAGCATTGCATTTATAACTTTTCTGTTTTTACTTTTATATAACTGTCCGATCAAGGCCAAATTGTGATGGCTAGATGACTGGCATCTCCAAAATGGCAGGTTTTGTAGAGTGTTCACAGCATGTAATGATTAGTGCCAGAAACAGGGTCATGGATGCTCAAGGCTCATTGATGCGAGTGAAATCTAGTCGGTCTGGTCTGATCCACAGAAGAGCTACGGTAGCACAAGCTGCTGAAAAAGTTCATGCTATGATAGAAATTTGTCAGGTGTGCATCACAGCAGACTGGTCAAAGTGCCCATGCTGACCCTTATCTACTAGCGAAAGTGCCTAAAACAGGCATGTGAGCATCAGAACTGGACCATGGAGCAATGCTAGACAGAGGCCTGGTCACATTTTCTTTTCTGTCATGTGGAAGGTGCCAGGTGTGTGTGCAATGCTTACTTGTGGAGGAGATGGCACCAAGATGGTAAGTTGGCAAAGGCAGTGTGATGACCCGGGCAATGTTCTGCTGGGAAATCTTGGGTCCTGACTTTCATGTAGGTGTTACTTTGACATGTACCACCTACCTGCACATTGCTGCAGACCATGAACACTCCTTCATGACAACAGTATTCCTTAACAGCAGTGGCCTCTTTCAACAGGATTGTAGTGTTCAGGAATAGTTTGAGGAACTTGGCAGAGTTGTTGACTAGGTGACCTCCAAATCATTCAAGAATCTGCGGGATGTGCTGGAAAAACTAGTCTGATCCATGGAGGCCTTGCCTCACAACTTTCAGGACTTAAAAGAAGTGCTGTTAATGCGTCAGCTATCACACATTTGGAGGCCTTGTGGAGTCCCTGCGTTGACAGGTCAGAGCTGGTTTGGTGGCACAAAGGGGATCTACACAATTATTGATATTTATAATTAATATATTGTATAGTTTACCACTTACTAATTTTCTGTTATTAATATTATATATACAGCTTTTGTAATTTATTACAATTGTTACCGCTTTACTACACTTAAACGTGAAATGAAGCTTGAAGTATTTCACAAGTTATTACAAATTGGTGGAGTAAAATGGAATCAAAGGTAAAACACTGAGAATTTGATGTAGGTCACAGGGAAGGTGCCATCAGCGATGTTCTCCATCCATAAAGCTACCAAAACCGACAAATATTTAAGAGAATGAGACCACATGTATCAGGCAATGAGCTATAGGATCATTTGGAGGAAAGGAAAAGCTGGAGAAGTAGAATGTTTCTGGTATCTGGCCACATCTCTGTGGACCATAGAGAAACTCTCAGCGTGCGGTGTAGCAACAGTCTTAGATCATAAACCGTGCTGAGAGGAATGATGGATGAGTTGCAGTAAAGATGACGATGACCGCACGGGTGATGATGATGGTAATGATAGTGTGCACCCTGTATGGATCATCATGGTGATGGAAGTAAAGTTAGCTGCTTTCAGAAGCAGTAAAATCTTCAAATTTCCACCTCAAACATGAACTCTACTCATACCAGAACAGGAGTTGCATATCTAACTGAATGTTATTCTGCAAAAGCAATGTAGCAGAGTGCACTGCTTGAAGGGCCTCCTAAACCAAAGAAGAAAATAAACTGGTAGTGAGAGATGGATGGGTGGATGGGTGGATGGATGGATGGATGGATGGATGGATGGATGGACGGATGGATGGACGGATGGATGGACCTTTAGACGTGTGCTATGAAAGTGTTACCAAAATGTAATTCAAATCCAGCCAGTATCTAGCCAGTTCAACCAACCCGAATGGAATCAAATAGAATATAAATGCTAATAACGATAACAGCGATAATAATAACAACAGCTTCGGGCATATGCTAATTTGAAGTCATGACATAAACCAACACTGCTGGTAGCATGACACATATTAATGAACACAACTTGTCAGGTTGTGACAGTATATGAAACCTGCCATCACATTATTGCATGAATTTATGGTAAGTTTTAAGCAGTGTTCCTGAAGAATCTAGCAAGAACAACCATACAGTTATTACTACTACTAATAATCTTTATTGTACTGCACTTTTCACGTAGTTGCAAAACTGCTTTACACAAGATGATAAGGTGATAAACAGTGGCACTCATTGTCCGTCTGGTTTCATACCTCTAAAACCTATAGGGAATCCAACTGAACTGGATTTGAATTTGATTTGGATAAAATGAACAAGAGAATTGGCCATGTTCACTTTATTTTCACTTTATTTTCAAGTTGTGTGGTTTCAGAACCAAAAACCAACTCAACTCAAGAAAGGGCATATGAAGTGCATCCTAAAAGGAGAACAAGGACAAATCTTATCTGCAGCCCAGGTGTTCAATATCCTTACCTGATAGCACAATGACACCCATACACACACATGCACACACACGCACACCCACACCTCACTGCAGATGCCTTCCAAAACTAGTACAGCAGGAGAGGAATCTGCATTCAAAACTGCAGCTGATAAACACAGTCTGTTCTTTGTCTTTGCATTCTTCCAGCACTTCCCTGAGAAATAAAAGAAAACAGGCTGGCTCTCAAACACTATTGTGCTTCAAAGCTGATGCTATAAAATGATCACTACCTCTACACCTTGCTTTATATTAGGTTTCTGAAGATTAGCCAATAAAATTGATTTATCATCAGGGAGAGAAAAATACATTTATTTAAAACATTAAAACAGTGATCATTAGCCCTGATTCTGGTTGACTTCTTAACTTCTTTAGAGGATGTTGATTGACTGGTTGCATGTTGGCATCATGTCAGATGGAAGCTGGAAGTCAAGTTTGCCAGTAGATCTCTCAGAGAAGGGCTGGTGACTACTGTTTTAAAAGTTCATGTGATCCATTACTGTAATACAGGAAGTGTATGGAGTGATATGGCTTCTATTGCTATGTTTCAAAAGAACTCTATAATGCTCCATAATGCTCTGTTCTTATGAGCCATACAGTCATTCTGACAGATTGCAGTGCATTAAAGGAAATGTAGGGGGCGATATGGTCTTCTATTACTTAATTAATGTAATATTCATTATGGTGTAATTGTGGTTTCCAGGGGAAAACTAGTCTTCCATTATAGCTGTAAACTGCATGAAACAACTTCTGTATAGCTGAATACTTGCACACAGCATTTCAAAATTAATCAAGTTACTTGCAATAAATTCAATTATTTGAATGCGGTTCAAATATGATTCACAGTGCTGCTGGAACAACACCAATGGGGAAATCAATAGTTTCATATACTTGTGAGTGGTTCAAGATTTGGAAGATTTTTTAAGCCTAGAATGTACAATGCCTTGTTCAGAAAGGGTTGTTGTCTTGGTGTGTAGCTGCATTTCACTTGATATAACAGTGTGTTTCTTTTTAGGCAGATACAAAACAGAGCATGGACATGCAGACTGCCAGAGACAATGCTGCTGATTAATACAGATAGTTGTAGCCAGCTTGCAATAAATTTCTGCCAATTTGTGCAAACCTGTGGGCGGAGCTTTTGAGAGCAAGATGGCATCCGGGTGATCTGATGAATTGTGTTTTTGTGTAAAAAAAAAAACAGAGCCCACCCAAGATCAGATACACACACAGATGGAACCAAATGGAACGTGGAACATCCCTGTTTGGTTTCTGAGGACGTCACAGAGCAGCCAATGGAAAACACTGCAGTAAAACTATTTTCTCCAAAAAACAGCCTGACAGACTTTTTGGGATTTGTTTGGTCTAAATCAAGATGGCAGAGGTGTGAACAATGATAAGGCAACCCTGGAGATGAACCAATACAACTGAACAAAATACACAAAAATAGATCACTACCCATGTTTGGTCCTCAAAAAAATAAGAAAAATAGTCACACCTAAACAAAAGAGAATGAGTGACCCCTGTTCACACCCTTCTGGACCCTCCCATGTCAAAACAAATCTCCCGAGGGACTGATTGTCACGCACCTGATCCCAACCACAGGCATGACCTTATCTACTCCCTTGCACACAGGATGGCATGGAAAAGAAAACACACACGCACACACATACATACTCACACACAGAAAGATTACAACTCTCCAGTTTACTTTTAAGTGACTCTAATTTGATCTGACTCTTACTAGTGAAGTGGTTGAAGTGGCAACAATATGACATCACAACGTTTGTAGATATTTGTACAACAGGTATTTGTTTTCACTCAGTTGTTGAACATGAATAAGGATTTTTGTTAGCATTGGAATTCAAACACACAGTCTTCCAGCTACAGGTCTGGATAGCCGTGCCTCTTTTATTTGAGTCAGAGTGTTTGAGTTAGGGGATGTTTGCCGAGTATGCATTTGTGCCACAATGTGTTTGAGTCAAAAACTGCTCCTTCATGACCTTTCATATGTACACAAATAAATGAGTTACAGTTTCTCGTTGAGATAAATGGGATTTTTCGCAGTGCTCTGTAGAGCTTGTTCAATCTTGCAACAGTAGCTACGAAAGAACACATTTATGTGCGAAGCCTGAATAGGGTGATTAGGCCAAGGTGTGTTTGGATGGGGACGGGGCGCACTTGGAAATGAATTTGGACATTTCTGAACTATTTGCTTGTCGGGTGTATCCGGACCCTGAACCCTTGAGGAAACAGGCCAAACGAGTATGTGTGTGTGCGTGCGCGTGTGCGTGCGTGGGTGTGGGGGCACCTCTAACTGAAAAATTCATATGAGATAACCGGCACAAGACCACAGAAAAGCAGAACAAAGACCGTTTCAGAGAAACGTCTGTGTTTATTCATTGGTAAACAGGGACAGAATGGCAGTGAAACATGTAAACACACATTTAGCTTAAAAAAATGGCCAAGATTCCTGTCGCTCTGAAAGCATGGCGTGGTGTTTGTGAGACAGGACGAGAGCTACAATGAATCAAAGAAACATTTCGCTTCCCCGCAGGAAATCCTCCACTTACACTGCGCACACACACACACTGCTGCCACTCTACTGCTGCTTCAACATCACTCAGCAGCTTAGAGTGGACCTACATTGCACACACACACACGCACACACACACACACACACACACACGGCCCAAGCCCAGGCTCTGAGGACAGTTGTTTAAAAAGGATTTGAGGACTTTTTTCACTGTCAGTACCCCAGTTCCTCAGATTGCTTCGGCATGTTCCTCATTCCTTACGCTAAACTGGCATTAAACATTCAATGCATTCCTGCTTTACGCACTCAACACTCTTCACACATCAACCCGCACGTTTACCCCCCTCATACTCTTTCTCTCGCTGCCTCTCTGTGTTGGGAACGTACTTAGTTTCACAGCTGAAAGATGATACAGCTCAAATAAATTCAACAATTGCTAGCCCACTAGCACAAGAACAGAGGAACAGTGAAGAACTTGGGGAAAGCAGTGAGTAGACCGTTTTGGCCTGTAGGAATTAGCTTCAAATGCTCAAATTAACACTTGAAGAGCTTTCATTGCCGGTACTCCAGCCATCTATTACCAGAACCTCTTATCTTTATCACCTGAACCTCTTATGGCAGGTGTGTGTGGGGGTGCTGGATGGGATGTGGGGGTGGTTGGGGTGCTGGATGGGACTGCCAGCCCTTCACAGGGCCAACACTACAGGGTTAATTTAGCATGCATGTCTTTGAATTGTGAGAGGAAACCAGAGAACCCGACAGAAACTCATGCAGACACAGGGCGAGCATACAAACTCCACACAGACAGGCTGTCCAGCCTGAAATCGAACCCAGTTCCATATCAGTTTATGATTTTGTTTAGATTTGGTTAAATTCGATTTTTAAATAGTTATGAAACAAAAAGTGATTAACAAAATGTTGGTTTAATAAAGGACATTTTGATCTAATGCTGCAGCACATAAATGTAACAGAAATTAAGTAGCGCAAAGTCTAATTTACAATGGAATCCGCTGTTACATCCCAGGTTGAAGTATCCCAGGCCACCACCTCAGGGGGTATTTTCCCTCTATCCATTCTTTTCACCCACCTGTCTTTTCACCTGTCAGCACTAATCATCTTCGTTAGGCACTCTGCTTAAGCTCCTCCGTACCTGCCCACAGGCGCTCACCCCATACAAACCCATTCGAGTTGTCTCCATACATTTTGAGTTTTCTTCAAACCTTTTCTGGAATGCCTTTTTTATCTAACCTTTTCATAGTCTCCACATCCTCCAGCAGTGTTTCTGTCCATCACACCGTGGCTCACATCTTGTATTTACACTCACCTTTATTTCTATAGCTGCTCTCCGTATCCTCCTACTTTACTCTCAGCCTGTTCTTGCTGTCGTTTGTCTTCTTTAGCTTCTGTTCTCCTCTAATCATTCATCTTTCTTTTCATTGATTAGTTTGTTCTGTTTTACATAACTACTCTTCTCATGTTCCCTCGCTCTCTTCGTTCCTTTCCCTCCCACTGATTATTAACCACATTTCTCCTCTGTCTTATCTTTTCACTGCCTAGCCCTCGCTCACTCCTGCACTGTCCCTAGCTCCTTCTTGTGACCATTTCGCACCATAGCTTCATGTTTGTTACTTTTCCCCACTTCCTTCTGCAGATTAACCTTTGCTGAATTGAATACAAACAGTAAAGGCTTATATTACAACTGAAGTTTTAGATGTTGGCTCCTCAGAGCAAAATCTACATAGAGGCAAGGAAGAATCTAAAATAGTTTCAACTGTTTGAGTCACTGCATAGTTACATGTCATTACGTAGTTATGATGCTGTCACTACAGAGACAAGTCTAAATGAGTAGATGTGTCCAAACTGTTCACTGCAACAGTGTTCTTTAAAAAAATGCAGATGCATTGGTGTTTGAAATTCTTTGCATTTGAAAAATGCAAGCCCACTTTTCTGGAATTGCAGTGAGGTCCATTTTAAAATATGTCACACACATTTGCTGTTTTTAGACTCATTTCCAGGTCCTGACCGGTCCTTTATTGGTCAGTGAAGCATTTGCTGGACTGGATGCTAACTGCTGCATTAACGATGAGCTCCAGGCTAGATCTCCAGACCCGACGGACTTCTGTTTGCAGTCCAGGGCCAGACTACATCAGTCAGTGATAGAGTACAACCTAACAGCTGGCTCACACACACAAATACAGCTTAACTGTCATATCTAACATGCGCCAGGTCACTCACACACACACACACAATAAAAAGATGAAGGGTACATATAAAACTGAAGCAGTTCAAATATACTTTGAAAAATATACATATGAAGAGTGGTTTATTCTACAAAGTCACGTTAATGGGAATATCACCACTTATATAATGAGAGACACTGGTAGAGTGCATGCCTTCTCTATATGAAATGCTTTCATTGCTGTCTTTAATGGTATGTTCCATGCAGACAATCACTTCAAAATAACAAGTAAAAATATGATTACTCATGCAGCTCATGTGTGAGCCGTACAAAGTGCTTTAAGAGAAAAACATAGTGAAACAAAAAGAAAATGAGAAAATAGAATATTTTTGACATGCAGAATTGATAAAAAAAATATGAAGTATATAACTATAAAGCATAAAGCATATAAGTAGTATTCCTGAGTATTATGTATATTATGTTGAAACAGGATATATTTAATTGACTATATATGAGGTAGTTAGACTATTATTGTGTTTGATCCAGTAACATTTTTACAGCACACACACACACACACACACACACACACAGCTACGTCAATTTGCATTCCAAGGTGGCTTACGCTGGCACCAGCCACCTCAGCAAACAGCTCAGAAATACCATCACTGCCTTAAAGGGTAAAAACATCCCCTCCAGCCAGCCGTGGCAACACATATTCACACACACCAGCTGGACCTGGCCTCATATAGTAATACACCTAGACTTGAATAAATCTGTGCAAGTGTCAAAACATCATAAATCTGTGCAAATACACACTTAACTGGAATGCACTTCGTAATTTCTTACATATTTTCATATCTATAGAATTGTTTCAACTATATGAAACACGTCTCCATGATGTGTGTGTCTTAATAAACATATTAATAATCTAATTCATTTATAGAAACACATATACAGTACACTGGAATACATCTGTAGAAATGCCATTAATCTCATTAACAGTTGGAACTGGACCTGACTTAATAATAAACCTACAACACTTTATGTACCTATTTGGTACAGAGCAATAAAATAAAATATTATCATATCTAAAAATGATATAATAACATGTTTAGATGGAATTAATATATCTCATTATTAATATATCTTAATATCAATATGTATAAGAAAAATGTATACATGCATAAATGTAAGTATTAGCTTAGCTAATTTTGTTTAACAGTGTACCACTCAAATGCCTGGGAGGATAATAAAGGGAATGTCATTGTATTTGATATAAAGCTTAGTTGGAAAGCACTTAGAAATCTTAAAATTATGGTAAATTTACATACTTTATGTATATTACATAGTTTACCTTTTAAATGCACAGTATTTTTTACATCTTAGTCATATGTCTGAGTCATAATTCACTTTACACAACCACCTTCTGACCTCTCTTTATCCCGTAGTGTTAAGCACTCAGAGAGCAGTCTGGGCTGCAACACTCTTCAAAGTTCAGTGTGAATGGGGGGTCTAAACTGCTTTAGTTATGTAAATGTGCTTGTTTTGACGACATTGCATAAACAGTGAAAATTCCAAATGAGTCGTTTTTGTACCTTAATAACAAAGTTCATCAGACTGTCAAGTTCATCAACAAAATTTTTTTTTTTTTTTTAAAAGGGACTAAAATTTGTTTTTCCATAAGATGGGCCCTTTAATACGGGAAATAATTAAAGTCTAATCAGGGAATAAAGCTGGCAGCAGCGTTATTTCAACCACGGTGTCTGGACATGTTACTGTCCTCATGTTGTTAGCACATGTTCTCTTCGCTCTGGGTTAAATGTTAAGTGCATAAGTTGTAGCTTTTTCCTCTTTTAGACACAGTTTTATTTAGATTTCATTTTGCAGTCGGTCTCACAACCCTCCACTTAAATACAGCTTTTAACACACGCATGCACACGCACACACAGACACACACACAGACACACACACACACACACACACACACACACACACACACACACACATACATACACACAAAGATACACTTGAGCCCAGTAAAGCAGCCGTTTATTACACACACTACTGGGGCTTTTGTTCACTGTAGAGAGAGAGAGAGAGTGAGAGAGAGAGAGAGAGAGAGAGAGAGAGAGAAAGAGTGTGAGAGAGAATATTTTGAAAATACCATCAGTTATGCTGTAAATACTATAAATTATCCAATAACTGCAATAAATGATTCCTAATCAATTATGGATTATTATGGATCTGCTCGGTAACTACTATACATTACTCTACTACAAAATACTCTGTATCTATTATAACATACTCTATAATACTCTATAACATTATCCACTCCCGTAAACTTTCCAGTATCTACCTTGAATTTTACAGTAACTACCACAAATTATGACGTCACGGCTGTAGCCAAAACAGTAATTTTCATGTGATTTCATGAAAAAAATTAATACATTTGGAACAACTGTGTGGGACCATATTTGTTGTAGAGGGTTTTGTTTCTACCAGTACTGTTGTATTGCCTGTTTTTTCTGGCAATATTACATGAAAAGCAGTTCATAATAAGGTCATTGAACTGAAACTGAAATACAGTGTACACAGCAGTAAAAGAGCACACAGCTGATCCTGTTGGACGCAAACACGTCCCATGGACTTCCTGTTTATGAGGAAGTAGCCCAGCAGCTGCAGGTCCACAGGAAGGTCCAGAAAAGCTAACCAACAAACAGGCCCTCAAGCTCGGGAGACTGAAGGGTAATTACAGACAGAAACATCGAGATTAACAAGCCTCTTTAGCTCATTCATTATACTCTCCACAGTGTACTGGCTGTAGGGTGAACTGACTGGGGGAAGACCAAGACATTTATATCACTAATAGCTTTCAGAACCATCCCCTATTAAATAAATAATGGTGCACAGGGGCACGGAAATCATCACAGTAAGAGTGACCTTGGACATTCTACACATGAGCTCTACTCAATTGGATTATATGGAATAAAAAGAAAAAAAAAATATGTACATTAAAACAATACATTCATTCATTTGGCAGACACTTTTTTCCGAAGTGACTTTTATGAGGAAAGACTCAAGTTTCAAGACCTAAAATCTTTTTGTAGGAATTGTGCAAGAAGAGGTGCATTAGGAGAGGAGATGTTCTCTGAACAAATGAGTCTTGTGGAAGTGTTTGAAGGTAGAGAAAGATTCTGTTGCGCTTGTCAGCTTAGGCAGCTCATTCCACCAGTGGGGACCCACAAAAGAGAAGAGCCTGGACTGGGTTTGCCTTGTGTCTAGGGATGGCAGAGCCAGACCATGTTCCTTGGTGGAGCGGAGGGAGCGAGGAGGAACGTTAGCCTGAATAATACAATTAAAGGTAGCTGGCTGCAGACCCAAATGTCACTCTCCAGGCAAGAGTTAGTGACGTGATATTAATTTGGGCAGCCAAAAATTGTAACATACACATAACATTTATTTCGGAGACGCCTCCATTTCGATATGTGCGCGCGCAAACAATTCAGCAAGTGCAGCAGGAGTATAAACATTTCCCATTGATTATTTTGAAGCTGTGCTTTGTCCACTAGATGGCAGTAACTGCCGCTTTGTGGGAGAGTGTCTAAGCAGGGTGAAAAAACTTTGTTATGGAAAGCCAGCAAGAATGTTACATGAGTATCTAAAGATCCATTGTGTAATGGCTTCAGCTTTTTATAAATAGAGCATCTGAGTAGAAATGCTAAAGTAAAGCCTAACCCAACCCAACCAACTAACCATACCCCTAAATAACAGAGGACAGTGCAACACTAGCATTGTGAATTTTTTTAGAAAAGGGCGTTTTTGTAGAAATGCTATAGGCTAACCTTAACCTGACACCTAACATTAACCATTACAGAAAAACATACACTTTGTTATTTATAGAAAGGGCAGGATGTTCTTTTTTAGAAAAAGCAGTGTGCTATTTTTAGAATGGACAGCGAGTTATCGTTAGAAAAGGCATTGTTTTGGGAAGGTCTGTGTAGAACTGCTCAGCTAAGGCTAATCTTAACCCTACACATAACCTTAACCTTAACTTTCACAGATATCAAACTGAGATCGTGTTATTTTTAGAACAGGAACGTTTGTGTAGAAATGCTAAGCTAAAGGCTAACCCTGAACATAACCGAAAACCACATCGCAGCAGCCCAATAATCCACAGGTCGTGCAGAGGAATTATAGGACTGATTACTTTCGTAAAACACATAATTTAATTTGTCTTTTGAGTACATTAAAGTGACGACACGGATGTGCATGGCCAGAGTTCAGAAACTTCTGATGATCTGATGGCAGGGAAATTTGTGTGCCAATAAATACATTTATTAAAGTGTATTTCTTTTAGATACAGCAGTAATCGTTAATGCTTGGGAAGTGTCAAAAACAAATAAACAATAGCTGTTTCACATGAATGAATCATAAATTCATGTAAGCCCCCACATCACTTTACCTCCCAGAACAACTGGCTTTCCATGTGGACATTGAAACTAAAGAATTCTCAGGAGCTTTGGGATGAAGTTTTCATGTCAGCCATGAATATTCTTGTAAACAACACATTTTCTATTATTGTAACTAACTTGTGCTTGTCCTTTTCTCTCTCATTTTTTGTGTTCAAAAACAACCAAATTCATGCTAATAAAAAATAATAATAAATCTCTCCATCTCTTTCCTTCCTGCTCTCTTTTTCTCTCTCGAGTTCTCTCATTTTTTGGTACTATGTATAAGGAGCTGTAGTGCTGAGTTTTTCTGCACTTTTCTCTCTGATCACAGCACTCAACTACACGCCACCACCACTTCATACACAGCAAAGTGTTTATGATGGTGCTTCACAACCCTCAGTTAACAGACATGCACACACAAACACACACACACAAACACACACCCACACACACACCCCCCCACACACACACTTTAAATATACAGAGGAAGGCAAGCACTTTAGAGAACAGTTCCATTCAAAAGTTTGGCCCCACCTGACTTAATGTGTGTTGCTCATAACCTCATGACCAAAGTTGGGAAGAACAATGCTAAACCATTTCCCTGGCTACACTAAACCAAATTCCATGGTTATGCAGCATCTATTTCCATAGTTACCCTACACCCATCTCTATGGTTACACTATATCAAATTTAATGGTTATGCAGCATCAATTTCCATGGATACCCTCATCTTATTTCAATGGTTACACTATACCAAATTCAATAGTTATGCTACTCTCATGTCCAAGGTTACTCCACAATCATTTTCAGGGTACATTGCACTCATTTCTCATGATTATGCTATATCCGCTTCTACTCAAACGACACTAACTCAGAAATGCCGTTCTGAACAGACATGCATTGTTAGATATTCACTATAATATCCACAAATTCATTACAATATCCACAAATGGATATTATAGTGAATATGAAAAAAACAGAGAAAGGTTGAAATATTTAAAGCTAGCAAAGAGATATCACTTAATGAGAATATGCATTTGGTCAGCAATAACTTTACAGTGTTCCAGTCAGGGTAAATACTTTGCTTATTTACGTTTGTAGTTTAGCAGATGTTTCGTTAATTAGATAATATTAGCAAAGCATGTTAGCTCCAAATTTATAGCTTGCCTTCTCAGTTTTAAAGGCAAAACTATAGCGAGTTTGGCTTCTAAAATAATAAACTTTACTAAATGTATAAAAGTTGCAACCGTAAGAAATGTTTTTGGAAATTCCATTGTACAAAAAAGTCTGAGTCCTGAAACTAGGGAGAATTTGAAGCATTGTTATAAAAGTCATAAAAGCACGACTAGCAGTAGGAGCAAAGTGGATACTCTTAACCACAAAAAGGAGAGTCTGTCAGCAAAACTGTCACACAACTGTTCATCACCGTGTCTGTGTGTGTGAGTCTTCGTTCACTGCACTCCATAAAAAGGCTTATCGATTTCCTGGCTCGACACTGATTTACTGGACTGCTATTCCACAGTGGACCAAAAAACTCTGGCTGAAACAAACCGCTCTTTAGCCAAATGTCTGCAAATGATAGTTTGGCCCAAAATCTAATTCCCCAGTTCTACCTCTTACCTCTTAATGTAGTTAATCAATTATGCTTGGTAAACTTTGTTTCTTTAGTTTAATACTTGAGGTCCACTAATGCAGTTATCAACTAATGAAAGTTTCTAAATTTTATGCAAGTCATCAGACACTTGGCTAAAATCTTGTGGTTAAGTAATTTCAATCAAATTGCTTATGGACAAAAAATAGAAACTATAGGAAAAAACATGCTAAATGTGCATAAACCCATGTTTGTGCACATATCACATGCTATTTCTCACTTACAAAAAGATCTAATCACTTCTGAAAAATGGTGAAAAAATATCAAAAAAGAATCACTGAGATGGATGAAGTACCTTCTCCTTAAAAACACTAAACTCAGTCAAGTGTAAATAATCGCCTACTCCATTGCACACCAGGGTAATTAGCTTCCATCTGTGATCACTCGTAATTGTTTTGATTAGTTCAGCATACAAACAGCTATTCCTGGAGCATTCCGGTGCTTGGTCATAAATCAGATCATAAGTTGGTCAGAGGTTACCAAGAGGCCTGTGCCAACTTTGAGGCAGGTACAGGATTTTGTGGCAAAAAGTGGTCACTCTAATTGATCACATCTTGGTGGCATTAGATGTTCACCAATCTATTCCTATTTTCCTTTTTGAAAAATCATACTTACAATTAAGTATGTAAATACAGGTAAAAGATGATTTAAACACAAAATAAGTGTTTGCAACAACCTGTGTTTCAGACAAATGACTTATTTTCCCAAATATTTCTTGGCTTGCCCACTACATTTGGGGTAAATGGGAAACGTTGAACTTTAATTGGCTGAGGTATCATAAAAGTGGTACTCACACAACATCATAAACTCCAAAGTTTAAATATGAGTAGAGCCATTAAGAAACTAAATGAAATCACAGATCTGTAGTGTTTAGGATGTCTCCCCACCTATAATCAAGAGAAAACGCTCTGCCCACATATATGATATATGTTTTGAAACTAATACCGCATTGCAAATTAAGGTAGAATAAAATGAATATATGCTATAGTTTCTCATTGGATTCCATGAACGTATCTGTATCACTATGTGCATGTGACAACAATATCACAAGTGCTCCACAAAAGTGCCTTGTATGGGAGGGTTGCAAAAAAGGGTTGCTGCTTCTCAAGAAAGGCCACATTAAGTCTCAATTAGCTTTGCTAAAATGCACCTTGACGATTCTGAAGCCAAGTGGGAAATGAGACCAACATTAAATTATTTGGCCTCAAAACTAAACAGTACATCTGAAGGAAAGCCAATACAGCTCACCATCCAAAGAACTCCACACCTACAGTAAAATATGGAGGTTCTTGCATCCTGTTGTGGCGGTGCCTCACTGCAGCAGGCATTGGGGCACTTGTTTGGATAGAAGGAAACATGGATGGGCAAAACACCATCAAGTTCTTGAGAAAAACCTACTGTCCTCTGCCAGACACTTGTCGATGAAAAGAAGCTTTGACTTCCAACATGACAATGACCCAAAGCATGCAGCAAAACTGACCACACAATGGCTGAAGGACAAAAAGTTGAATGACTTAAACCCTGCTGAAAAACTGTGGAATGACTGGCAGATCCCCCAACAGTCATCATCTAGAGTCCACCAACAGTCACCATCCAATTTGACTGATCTTGAACAGTTCTGTAAAGAACAGTGGATAAATATTGCATGGACTAGATAGGTAGAAAAGTATCGCAACAGACTCAAGCTAGTAAAGTAAAAGGTGGTCCAACAAAGTACTGACACAGGGCAGTTATCCTTTACGTATCTCAGTGATTTTTTAAAAATTATTTGCTATCATATCTTTCAATTTGATGTCATAAGTTGTATCGATTAAATGCATTTTTAATGTCTTTGAGGCCACAAAGCAACAAAATGTGAATATTTTGAAGGGGGGGTGTCCAAAGATGTCCTCAGATGTCCAAATAAGTCTCCTAGCCAGGCATTCAAACTGAATATCAATGACCAACTGATTTGCACACCATACAGGCATATAGATCTTGCCCTGAATGGACCAAAGCAATATAGACACATTCTGTGCTGAGACACTTATCACATGAAATATGTGTTTTCTTGTTTTCTTTTTCAAAGGCTAGTTTTTTTCCATATTTAAAGATAATGGTATGTCTTACAGTGTCGGAAACCACATAAGCAAGTCTATTTGATGCGATATAATTTGAGGCATTTTTATGATCATTTGCGCAAGCAGTTTGCTATGCAAATTTCATATTTGGTCAGACTGTCACCTTAAATGTTTGAAATGTTATAGAAGTACCCCTCACACAATATTATTAACAAGGCAAATCATTTACCCAGTCTATGCCAAAGTTTAAATATTAGGTATGTTTACCATAGCCTTTAAGAAATGAATTGAAATCACAGATCTGCAGCATTTATTCTTATCATCACGGATATATAAATCTAAAAACAAATAAACAGGTCTGAGGCCAATGAACCTCACAGCCAATCATCTACGCTTTCTGAGCATTTGGCACACGGCCAGGGCTTAACAGTTTAAGCAGAAAAGTGTGCGTGCGTATGTGTGTGTTCGCCATATGTTCTCCATGCTATGATTACATGATCCACATGTTTCCGAACGTTGGATATGTTGTGTTTGGCTAGACAGCAAGTTCAGCTTCAACAACGGTGTCCAAAACATTGTTACATTTGGCACAGTACCCGTATTTCTTTTATTTGATTTTCATTCTCTATTTCCCATTAACCCCTCGAGGCCTGCACAAAAAACAAGAATTTCTGCCTATTAATCTTCGCTTCTCCTGCTGTTATTACATTCATTTTGATTTGTAAAGAGCACAATCTAGCAAATGAACAGCGTACACTGAACAAGTACCACACACGAGCAAGTAAACACACAGACAGAAACATTCATACTTCAGCAGCCTTTTATTATTCTGATCGTTTATTCTTACCATGTAACAAGGAGCAGTTTTGAGAAAGATGCACAATTTTCCACTTCCCCCACATACAGTTGCTTTTTCAATTTAGCCCTGGAGCTAAGAGGCTAACGTTGTTGACGAACATTTGCAGTCACCTGAGGTGGTTTATGAAAACAGATTGTAATCTAAAAAGACTGCCTGTAGTGTTTTGATATTTGATAGTTTTGTTCATTTTTTGTTCACATTGGATCCTAAACCATGACAAGTCTGCACCACCTTAAAGAAGATCTGGATGAACAGGTTGAGAAAGGTTTTGGAGAATTAGAAATAATTAGTGTTTGTTAGTAATGTTCACCTGCTAGCTTGAGTACTGAACAAATCAAGGTAAATGTTTTAGGCACCAAAAACATCTTATTGAATTGACCACACCTTGGTTGCATTAATTTGATTTTCACTGAACTATTCCTATTTTCATATTAACATTTCCTTATCATTTTCTTCAAAACAAGACAACAAGCAATAGGGCAGTAATAGGAGCATTATGCCACAACAGGCAACAGTACTGCAACTGATTTTGATATCTATTTAATAATTTTCTGCATCTCTCTTGCACATGCAAAGACATCCAAAAAAGTGTCCTAGCCTGACACTCAAATATTGGATAACTTGCATCCAAGAAGGGTGACAGTCACACATAGTCCAAATGGTTTGAATGTCATGCAAACAAACACATATGGTCCCGTACCAACTAACACAGACATAATATAGACATAATCTGCATGTCTAGTAGACATCTCATGCCTGCTGGGTTTATGAAAGTTACATAGCAAGATCAATGATGCCAAGATTGTGGTGCCATTTGTGTCCTGCTGATATCGCTTTTACAAATAAGTATAAATATAAAAAAAACAATTTAAACACAAGATAAGTGTTTATTACAACTTGTGTTTCAGACAAATGAGTTATTTTCCAACTACGTCTGGGGTAAATGGGAAACATTTAATTTTTTGGTCAGACCACTTCAATTGGCTGAGGTATCATAAAAGTGGTACTCACACAACATCGTGAACTCCAAAAGTTGAAATATATTAAGAAACTACATGAAATCACAGATCTGTAGTGTTTAGGATGTTTCCCCACCTATCACCAAGATAAAACACTCGGCGTTTTATTTCATCACGGCACAGAAGGAAAATGCATTATGATTTCCCAAATGTGTTGCAAAGAAAAAGACTGGACGTATATTGCTCTCCCCACATATATGTTCTGAAAATAATACCACACTGTAAATTAACATAGAATAAAACTAATATATGCTATAGTTTCTCATTAGGTGTAAAACTTGTCCAAACTATAGACGAACGAATCTGTGGATGGAGAATAGATTGGAAAGTTAACAGAATGTCTGATGTCTAAGAACAGAATTTCAGAACATGCCCAATGAACCTCTTTGTGTTTGTCTTAAAAATACTTTGTAAGTTTAGTTTTTTGGGAAACTTTGGTGCCTAATCAGGCCTAACTGACCGGCCTGGCACTAAAAGCACACACACACACACACACACACACACACACTCACACGCACGCGCGCGTACACACACGTCCCTCTTCATTGCAGCTGGCTGACACAATCCAGGAGGAAGCTGAAGCTGGCCGTGCCCAAATAAGGATGTTAGTTCAGGGGGTCCAGCGGCGCAGAGCAGAACAGTCTCACACACACACACAGTGCTATAAAAGGCCTGAAACAGTTTCAGAGCCGTTAATCCAGGTTTATGTGTGTCTCAGAGGCAGGAGAGTACAGACATGGCACAGAAACAGAAACGTGCAACGAAGCTTAGAAATTACACACGGTCCTCTTCAGTCCCATTCACTGCACGCTGCATGTTTTTACAGTTGTAACGACAGGTATACACTCTCGTAGAGGTCATGGCAACCTGATCTTTTGTGCAAGTGGAGGAACAAAGTTTTATCAACATTAGGAAAGGGTATCGATGACCAGTACTAAACTGCTGCTAATTATGTGTACAGGAAACTCAGGAAGCAATTTAGCTCATTAGTTCTCCAAAAAAAATTAATAATAAAATAACTGTTTAATCTTTTCATGTCTTGTCATCTGTCTTTATTGTTTTTGCACCAGATTATGGAGTGTCTTGATGAGGAGTATCAGTATCACAATAATGCAAGCAACAATGCTAGCATTAATGCCCCCGATATTAAATCCTCACAGTTGTTGTTCAATCCTTTTTTAAATATATTTGCTTGTGTTGTGACCACCACAGAAGTCGAAATAAAAAATGGCAGGGTCTCAGCAGAACGTGCAAACTGGCCCAAGTAGTGAGAGGTTGAACAGTTTGACCGTTCCAGCAGGTAAAAGAGACCCATGTGAATGTTGTAAGGTTTAAAATACTAAATTCACTTTGAAGGGAGACCACACTATGGCAGAGGAACTGAGGAAAACATGCTGTAGCTTTTTGTATTGGTACATTTTGTCAGACTTATAAGAGACTGGCTGAGTAGCTTCAAAATGCCATCACAAATGAGCCGACAAAATTTCATTAAGATTGGCCATTAACACAGGCCTGTGTTGGATGCTGAAGTTTGATTGCCTGTTTTGCAGCAATTTTGTTGAGCAAGTCAAATGGAACTGTAGGACATACGCGCAAGTGTAAAGGCACCATTTTTTGTATTTATTTTAACTTCAGTGGTTCTTGAGATATTGAAATGTGTTAGTTGCAGCCTTGCCCATGGATGAAATCTGGTGTACATGCAAAAAATGTGGTTGTGATGCAAGGTGTGATGCAAGGTGAGAAATGTTAAGAAATGTGTACCTTTACATCACAAGACATTTTATAAAGGCATGTATCGGCCACTAAATTTCAACTGGCTCTGGCAGTCATTTTGTTGAGCTAGAAGGAACTGTGGATTTGAGCATCTGCAGCCAAGCGTGAGCACACCAAATTTCAAAATTGTAGCTGAAGTTGTTCTTGTGGGATTGCAAAATGTCAGCTGCAGTGCCCCCAACAGTTTCACGAAATTTGGCATGTTTCCAAACAATGCTGTAGTGATGCAGCACGTCACATTTTATGCAGTTTGAACGCTAGACACACTAGATTTTGAAGCACTAGATTTTTGCAATTACGTTCTCACTAAGTGGCACTACTTTATAAATCGATCATAATAAGGTTTGTAATCCCTGCATCAGCCATGCTATACAGAATGGCTGTCGTCTAAGTATATGAAATCGTGGAGCAAAAGAAAAATTACATTATTTGACACTTTGCGGGACAAAACTAAGGAGAAAAATCAAGATTTCAAAGTCTTAGCTACTTATGTACATAAATCATGCAGCTTATTCATCTCAGAAACCTGCAACCTCTCTCTCAGCCCCTCAGAACAACCAAAAACTTTGAGGTTTCATTAGTGCATTAGTGCAAAGGTTTTCCTTACTTATCTGGAAGCAATGCACCGAACACTGAGGTTTGATTCGCTTGGCCAGTTTAACTGAAAAGATGGCCCCATTCATACTCACACAGACACACACAGGCACACACGCACACACACACACACACACACACACACACACACACACACACACACACACACACACACACACACACAC
>JBBPCX010102094.1:0-22768 GCA_037974365.1 Hydrocynus forskahlii
TATATATATACATACATACATACATATATACATACATACATATATACATACATACATATATACATATATATATATATCATAGGAGGTTAACCTCCACTTTATAAAGTCTGTTTTATATATATATATATATATATATATTTTATATATACAAAGTGGAGGATAAGTAAATAGTAGTGAAAATACTAATAAGATGAAGATAACAAAAAACAAAAACATCATGGTTTTAATAGAAGTAAAAACAATAAAACTACATAATTACTAAAATGATGGAAGGAAAAATCCCTCACTACTGTACAGTATAGCTACTGTTCTTTGGAGCTCTGAAACTACAGAAAGATTAAAATAACAGAGGCGTCACAACTGAGCTGAACCTCAAAACCACAGTGTCAACGCTGCAGCCAGGAACATGAACTAGCACTATCAAAAGTTATCAAGTGAAACTAGTCAGGATAAACCAGTTTTAGAAGAACCTTCAGCCACTCTGTCCAGCATGACCGTGACCTTCTCCGGCTCCATCAGCCTTTTCTTCAGGAAGCTGATGAAGATGCCGTTAGAAAGGTCATCCTTGTTCACCTCGAAGGCCTCAGCGTCAACACATCTACACGCAGAAAAAAATGTTCAGCTTTTACAATAGCTGGGAGCTTCATCGTGGTTCTACACCAGAAGCGAGTTTGTCAGACTCACGTCGCGTAGCCAAACACGATGTTCGCCGTCACTTTCAGGGGTCCGGCCTGCTGGATGATGTCATCGTTCAGGTTTCTGTAGCAGTGAAACAAGCACTACTGAGTCTGGATGAGAGCAGACTGGGCAATACACTAATAGAATCCTTGATTACAGTTGTGTGCAAAAGTTTTCACACACCTGGTCAAAAGACACTTGTTGATTTTATACATGAAACTAAGTCCACATCCTCTACAGCGCTGGTCACCAACTCAGGTTCTGGAGATCTAGTCCCCTTCCAGACACAGTCTGCAACACCGGTTCTGACTAAAGAACATTTTCAGTCCCTGATTGGCTGGAGCTTTAGGTAAGGGGGAGGGGCCTCATTTTAGATGCATGGTGGAGCTGAGCAGGGCAGGAAAGTAGATCTTTAGGAGGAGGGTTGGTGATCACAGCTCTACACAGCACACTTTTGCACATTTTAATGCATGACCACTGTTAATTTGCTGCATGTGCAAATGTTAGGTTTTATAATTTATGTTTTACTTTTTCCAATATGTAAAACTCAACAGAAATTGTGCCTTTTTTTCCCCCGAAAAAGTGGCTTATGCGTGCATGTACTCTGTAGAGGATGTAAAGTGGCCCCTTATAGTCATGTGTGAACACACCACAGCACACGGTGTGAAACTCTTTATCTGTATTTAACCAGTTCACCAAGTGAAGCAGGGGGCTGCCACCAACGAGGGGTGCCCGGGGAGCAGTGTGTGGGGGCGGTACCTTACTGAAGGAGACCTCAGTGGTGCCACTAGCAGTGCTGGGATTCGAACCCAAAACGTTCTGACTGCAGTGTCAACACCCTACCCACCACACAGTGCATTCACACAGCACCTCTAACATTACATATATGTCACCTATTATCAGAATCAGAAAACTATTGATTTTGGAGGAAATTGCTAATGCAGTGACTGCACAGACAAACAAGAGACACACAGAACAATCTAAATTATAGTTGAAATGAAAATAAACCCCTCCAGAAAGTACTCTGAAAACAAAATGCGGTCAGAGAGGTCACTGTAGAAGTTGCTATAGCCCTGAGAGCAGTTCTGTGACTGACTGTACCGTTTGCGGCACATGTCCAGCAGAAAGACGTTGAGTCCAGTCTGGCGTTCCTGCATGCGCTGTAGGACGTCCTGCACCCAGAGGCAGTGCTCGGAGGTGTACGAGGCTGGGGCATCTATGGGCACCATGAAACTGTTGCCATAATTCTCATAGCCATGGCCAGCATAGTACAGCAGCCCTGCATCATTCACACACACACAAACACAGAAGAAAGGACGTAACAGCAGTCATCAGATCATCTGAAACATGAATGATACACATGAGCTACGACCACATTCCTCAAGGTCTACTGGGTTTCAGTGTAAACTGAACATCATACTGAAAACGATTGAGGGCCTACCGTAGACGCCGCGGCCCAGCAGCAGCAGGAATTCAGTAACAGCTCTGTGCATCTCGTGCCAGTTCAGGTCCAGCAGAGACACCACCTTAAAATCTAGCTGCCGCAGCAGGTTGGTCAGTTCGTACACGTCAGCCATGGGAGCCCTCAGCTGCCGGTGGTGCAGGTAGTTCATGTTCCCCATCAACAGTGCCACTTTGTCTGTAGCTGAAAGGTGATGGAGAAATTAGATGTACAGTAACCCCCCGTTTTTCGCGGGGGTTACGTTTCAAGAGCACCCGTATATAGTGAAAAATGCATTGTTGTGATGTGGTTTTTATAGTGTAAATCCTAAATGTGCCCCATAAATATGCTCCCAAAACACTTTAATTTCATTTTAAACTCATTTTTACAGTAATAAAAATACGGGGCTTTAAGAAGAACAAAATGAAAAACACGAGAACACTCGAGACGCTCCACGGGTGAAATTCTGTAGTTTAAAACTGGAGCTTCTGTAGTTTAAAACTGGAGCTAACACTAGAAGTTACTCAAATCCTGTTTTATAAGTACATTTGAACACACTTGAAATTCTCACAAACCCCTTTTTAGCTCTTCAGTAAGAAGAGCAGACCTGTGGATGTGGTTTTGGACACAATATGACTAAATAAGGGAACAAAACTTCACAGTGTACTCGAACACAACGGGCAGCCTTTAAAGACAATGGGGTCCATTTTTACAAACCACTTCAGGAGCTGGAGCATTGATCTAGAATCAGCTTTAGTGGCAACAGCCATCATAAACAGAGAAACCTTCTCCAAGACTAGTGTTGCTGTGATGCAGTTTGGTTTGAAGCTGGCAGTAAGTCATACTGTGTACTGAACAACATCTACAAGACTGTACCACCTTAATGAAGGAGCGATGGACTTAGATTTAGGAGACTATTGGAAAAGATTCAGGTGATTATTGACCTGTAGAGTTCTTGTAGCTTCAGAGCTGAATTGACAAAGCAAGAATTGTCTCATCTGATCAACTACTGGTTTAAGTTACAAATGGTGTAAATCAGATTTTTTTGCTTAACTATTCATTTTAGGCCCACTAAAGGAGACCCAGACCATCTTGGACGTACCGTAGAAGTCACCCATCTGTCTCGGAGGGGCACTGGGCACATCTGAAACATATGCGTAGTTATGAGTGTCATAAAATAAAAAGAAAAATTAAGAGACTGAGTGGCTGTGATAAGAGAGACAAAGTTTACCTTCCATCCTCCATGAGTCATCAGTGCAGGATCCAGGACCTGGATGAAGAACAATGGTGTTTTAGATTAGATTAGATCTCATTTGTCAAATGTATGGCCAAAATTATGCTAAAATGTGATGGACGAAAATAAAGTAACGTTTAAGCTAAGATAGGAAAAAGGAATTAAATTAAAAAGTCAAATTAGGGAGACATATGGACATACGCACACAGGGTAAAGGGCACCAGGACTGAACATTAGGTCTGGTATACATTGTTCAACAGTTGAAAGCTGATAATCGTGAAACATTATGGTGATTTCTTTGGTTGTGTCTCCTAAACGGAGATCCTACATCGTACTGTGAGAGAGGGTCAAAGGCCGCCATCGTCACGGCAACCAAAGACAGCCTGTGATTACTCTCTGACGATTTCAGAAATTTAGGACGACAATCTCACAGTGTGTGTGCTGCCGCAACCTACATCTACTGACCAGCCAATCAAAACGCAGCACGAGATGAAGTATTTATCAACAAAATCCAAATAGCATGGAGGAGAAATGAAGAAACACCAGTACACCCCTTCACACACACCTTCATACACACATGGAAAAAACATTGGTTCACAGTACGGTACGATTCCTTGTGCCAGTGGAAAAGAGCCAAAAGTAACAGGTCGGGTTAAGTAGTGTTTTATATTGAAGTACACTGAAAGTGCATGTAGCAGGTGTTCAGTTCAGGCTTTCTTATAAACTTTACATGCAATAACATTCCCAAATTCCCTTTTTGCTCATAAATATAAATCTGCTTTCACCTAAACTCTTACCTATTTCTACTCGGACATGGTCACTCCACAGCTCGTGGTAGAGATTGTAGACCTTGCAGGTGTAGACTCCTCGGTCTGCTGTCATCACACAAGGAATCTGGAAACATCAGAAACCAGCGTTTATGAATAATGTGCTCGTGTTAGACTGGGCCGTGATGTATAAGGATACTTTTCACCATCCAGCAAAGTGCATACGAATGCTAATCCATATCTTGAAAATGATAACTTCACATGAGAATCAAAAACATTTTTATTCAACTACTAACAAAATAATTAACATTAAATGACTTGCGGGCCATTTCTTTTAATGCATTCAGCATAAAATGTCCAAACAGGCACTTCTAAACAGCATAAAACATAAAAACTGGAACATTGGCAGAACCAATATTGAATACCCATTCATTTTCTGTGACCACTTAATCCTGACTAGAGTTGTGGGTATGCGGAGCCTATCCTGGGGTCTACGGGTGCAAGGCAGGGACTCACCCTGGGTGGGGCACCAGCCCACCGTGACACACACACACACACACATCACTACGGTCAATTTAGAATCCCCAGTTCACCAGGGGCAGACTGGCAATCTGTACGTTCTGGAAAAGTCCAGAACGGCTGTCCAGTGCACGCGGCCATGATGAGCATTCTACCCCCACCACCACAGCCATCGGCCAACCCATAATACCCCCCGAGAACAACGCCCGAGCTGGTAAAGAAAGTCCTGGGCCTGTTTTTTGTCCCAGTCCGCCCCTGCCTCCCTGTCTTTGGACTGTGGGAGAAACCCGGAGACCCCAGAGGAAACCCACACCGCCACGAGGAGAACATGCTAACTCCACACACATAAGGATTCAAACCCCCAAGCCTGGAGGTGTAACCACTGCGCCACGGTGGGGCCTAATATTAAATATTAAATATAGTTTTTATTAAAAATATATAATCATAAATACGTTATGATTTTTTCTAGAATATGTGTATTTTATAAGCGTATTCTTGGACATAATACATATATCTAGGTGTTAAAAATCATGATGGATTATGTGCAACACCTTTAATATGCTAGTATTTGCCAGCGGCTGTTTGTTGTGGTACCACTGAAACTGAGGAGGCGGGTTGGCCTGAGCGCCACATTCCAGATTCAGCGTGTCTCCTTCTGACAGCGTCTGAGACCGGGGCTGCTGAGTTATACACAGTCCGCTCACCGAGGAGGGGAACATCACACCCGAGCCTGCAACACAATCACAAACACTCCTCCAGTCGTCATGGATATGAGGTGGACTGTCTAATCCAGTGAAAAAAGTGAGGCATGTGCACACAATGTGAATCCTTTTTTCAGTTTCTGTATCATTTGGTTGATTTAATGTACAATACTGTGCAAAAGACTACGCAAATTGTTTGAAACCATGTCTATCAGCAGTGGGTTTCCTTCTGCCAGCATAAACACATGCGAAGATTCGAATAAATGCAAACAAACAAGACAATAGTAAAAAGTATTGAGATTTCTTTTCTAAAAAGTAGTTGGTATTTTGTGAGCTGGTTAGAAGGGACACAGAACACTTTGCCAAACATAAAACCACTGTTTGCTGTTATGTAATTAGTGTTTATTATTGTTTTAACACTAATGCAACACTACTGACCAATAGTAAACAGCTGTTAAATATAATTAAAATGTGCTTAAGACTTCTGTACAGTACTGTATAATACTAGCATCAAGTAAGAGCAGTGCATTTCTTTTTTCAGTGCAGGATCATTTTGGACTCGTCAGCTGTGAGTGAAGTATTCAAGCAGCTTACCGGCTCCAGGGGAGCGGACCAGGCGCACATGAGCCCATTTGCTGAACGCACACTTGGGCCCAGCGTTAACGCGGCAGATGTAATGTCCCTCCTGGGCCGGTCCGACGGAATTCAGAATCAAATTTGATGTATGTCCACCTGGCACCTGCACACCAAACATTTCAAAGTTATATTAAACTCTAATTTGACATTTTGTCCATTTCCACAAAACAAATGTCCTTCCTTAGTCTTAAAATGAACATTAAGAGCTATAATAAAAGACAACCTTTGCAAGTGAGAGGGAAACTGATATACAGGCATAGTGACTGACTGACTTACATTACTGTATACAGTGTACACTGGCCAAAAGTATGTGGACACACCTCACTAATTTGGACATATGTCCACAATTTTTTTGCCAGTGGACATGGTATACAGTAATGTAAGTCACAATACCAGTATATCAGTTTCCTCTCGCATCCTAAAGTTTTATTTTATATATTATATATATATACATATATACATATATATGTAAATAAAACTTTATATACACACACACACACACACACATATATTTATATACACATATATATTTATATACACATATACACACACACACAAACACACACACACATATATATGTATATATATATATACACATAGAACACATAGGCATGCAATCAGAGGAGCTTAGTGGCTTAAAATGTCACACCATCATAGAAAACCACTTTTGCCACAAGTCAGTTCATAAACTTTCTGCTCTGTTACATCTGCCACAGTCACCTGCTATTCTTGTCATATTGAAGTCATTCCCTATTCTCTGAAACTACTCATTTTATTATGAACCTCTAAAGCCACATCCTGAGTGCAGGGTTTTGTTTTTTTTTCCAGCTGACCTCATCCTCCCGTTTGAACCACTGGTAGTTCAGGCCCAGAGGACCCGCTGCCCTGCAGCTCAGCATCACACAGCCTCCCTCCGGCACCTGCATGGCTTGCGGATGCACCGTGATCTCTATGGGCACCAACACTGCAACAGACAGACATACACACTTATTTACAGGACAATACACAACACAGTACAAAAACAGTTTGCATGTTCCTGCGTCTTTACACTTTACACGTTTAAAAATCATGCTTCTGTGATTTCTGCAACGATTCTTCCTCTCTTTAATTTCATTATTTTTTGTCAATTTTGAAGCTAATAGCAAAATTTTGCGGAAGGTCCAAAATTCATAAAAAGCAGGTATTTTATTATCATTTGGAAAAAAATCCTTTGCAATTTTGTCTTTTTTAACAGAAGAAAGTCAAATCTACCAATGTACATATAATGTAAGTGTAATAAATTAGATCATTTGATTAATTATGTAATTAAACAAGTATGTATAAACTATTTAACATATAGCAAAGCCACAGTAAACACCCGAGGGATTACAGAAGTAAAAGGCCCACTGTTCTCGCATCTCTCTTTAAGTTAACTTAATATTAATAAAAAATATATATATATTATAAAGGTCCCTTATTATTAAATGGGCTGTTTTTTATTACGGTGACTTTAATTCTGATTAATGTAAATGGCAGTCCTGACATGCTCTTTATAATGTTTGTGTGGTTGGATGGGCCACATCTCTTTAGGAGGTCATATGTAAATGTGTGGTTTCCATGACGTCCCAAAAACATTAAAAACAGCACCTTAGATCCGCATATGGACAGTGGGAAGAGGGAGAGAATGGTATATTTTGAATTCAGTAGTCTTACCAGGTCCAATATCATGTGTATTTTCCTTATTAGGTGCTAAATCTTTTTATCAAGTGCAATTTCTTATTATCATTATGTGAAATATCTTATTATTATGTGCCCTAGTCTTGCCATGTGAAATAACACTACTTATGTCAATACAGTACCCCCCCCCTTTCACGTGGATAAGCAGTCACGGTTTCAGTCCATGGCGGATATTCGAACCTCCCTCCTCTGAGTACAGCTGACTGTGGTGTCCGGGACTTGTGCACCACGCGGCGGTTACCAAGGCAACCAGACACCGGAAAAAAGCTTCGTTGCGCAGCGCTGTCCCAAACATAAACAACCAGCACGAGGGTGAGGGGGCGTGGCCCAAACATAAACAACCAGCACGAGGATGAGGGGGCGTGGCCCAAACATAATAACCAGCACAAGGACGAGGGGGCATGGCCCAAACATAAACAACCAGCACAAGGACGAGGGGACGTGGCGCATGAGGCCTGGACGTCACAGTCAGCTGTACTCAGAGGCAGGAGGTTTGTAGCCAATCCAAGAACGTTATTTATTTCTCCTTGCTGCTGATTGGCTGCAGCCCTGTGACACCGCAGCCCAGAATTTCCCCCTTGGAGTGTCTTGAGTGTTCTCGTTTTTCTTCTTAAAGCCCTGTATTTTTATCACAGTAAATTAAATGAATGTATTACTGTATTTACCTGCTTATACCAAAGAAAACGTGCATGAATTACAGTACAGTCTATACAGGGGTAACATCGGTATTTACATTCTAGCACTGCAGGAGTTCATTGTAAACTGTACAGCACGGATACAGGTTTACCTTTACATTTACTTTTAGGTTAATAAATTTAAAATGAAATTAAAGTGTTTTGGGAGCATATTTGAGGGCATATTTAGGGTTTTTCACGATAAAAACGGTTTTTCACGATACATGGGTGCACTTGGACTGTAACACCCGCGAAAAGGGAGGGTTTGATGTATTCCTTATCTACTCCTGATCTCTACTACAGCAATAACAGACTCCTATCCACCATTTGTGTTACTAGTACATCACTTAACTGTAGGTAGCTTATTTGTAGTATTAAAACTCCAGCATTTGCGTATACAGTACAGAGTATTTCTGCAGAGTTTTACTGGATTTATTTAGCCTTTATATTTTCTGTTGTTCTTGTTTCTATGTCTCTGTGCAGTCGTAACATAAGCCAAAATGTTTTCTGAAATGTGTTTATATACATACATGAAACTGCCTTATATATGTTTTCCAATTAAACTGACCAATACACAACTTCTGCAACATGTTCCAACGGTTTCAAAAACAAGTGTGTGCGTACCGCATGTGGTGAGGAAGTTCACGGCTTCAAGGTGCTCGATCTTTCGGAGGCACTGCAGCAGGAAGGGGATGGAGCAGTGGCGGTCGGAGAGCAGGGCCAGCAGGTACCGCCCCGGGCTCCCTTTGGCACTGAGCACCTGGAGGGAGCAGCTGGTCAGCTCCTTCTCACTGCACACAGGAACATTCAGAATAAGACTCTTCAATAATCCATTTTTTACGTGACCATTGTGTCATACGTGAACACCCCACAGCACACAGTGTGAAATTCCTTCTCTGCATTTAAACCCATTCACCAAGTGAAGCAGCGGGCAGCTAGGAACACAGCACCCGGGGAGCAGTGTGTGGGGACGGTCCCTTGCTCAAGGGTACCTCAGTGGTGCCACTAGAAGCCCTGGGATTCAAACCCATAACCTTCTGACTGCAGGAGCATCTCCGCAACCACTAGGCCACCAACTCCCCCAAAATACTCTGCAGTAAAATTATACAGTAATTTGGAATAATTCATAGAATTCCCCTTTTAATACACAAAAGGACATCTTACCTGTAGCGAAACTGTGGCTGCTCCTTAACGGCTTCTGCCAGTTGCCTCCAACCACATTTTGAATTATCCAACATCTCTGCAAGTCTGCTCAACGCTATGTCCCCAAGCACCTCTACACTTAAATTCCAGTCTTCCATGTCTCAGCAATGTTCCTTCAGTAGACTGCCAAGCACAGAGAAGAGCAGTGAAGTCAGAATTTTCTGCTGAACACTTCGAATCCTCTATAAGAAGGTTCTATACTCTTCTTCTATTCTCTTCTCGTTCTATCAAATCATATTTATCAGAATCAGAAAACTTTATTGATCCCAGAGGAAATTGCTCATGTTTCGACTGCACAGATACACAGACACACAGAGACACAGAGACAAGAACAATATAAAATATAAAGTAAAAATAATCCATTAAAAACTCTACAGAAAATACTCAAATACAATACACACTATATACTACTATATACTATAAATAATTTACTGTTACGTAATTTACTAGTAACACAAATAGTGGTTATCCATACATCAACCAGAGACAACATGAAAACCACTTACAGGTGAAGTGATTGACATTGATTATTTCATTACAGAGGGACCTGTGAATCGATTAGGGAATAAATGAACCATCCGTTCTTTAAGTTGGATTGTGGGGAACAGGAAAAATAGGTGACTGAAAAGAGCCAAATCATGATGGCTGGACCGTTAGGACATCTCCAAAACAGCAGGTGTTGTGAGTGTTTGTTGGATGCAGTGATCAGTACCTACCAAAAGTGGCCCAAGGTAGGACAACAGGGTCATGGGTGCCCACCATGCATGTGGGGAGCGAAAGCAAACCTGTCTGGACCAACCCCACAGAAGAGCTTCTGTATCACAAACTGTTGAAAAGGTTCATGGTGGCTCTGACAGAAAGGTGTCAGAACACACAGAGCATCACAGACCGGTCAGAGCACCTATGCTGACCCCTAAGCACCACAGAAAGTGCCTACAATGGGAACATGAGGACCAGAACTGTACCATAGAGCGACGGAAGAGGGTCCGATGGATGACACTTTCTTTTACATCATGTGGATGGTTGGGTGCATGTGCATTGCTTACCTGGTGAGGAGATGCCACCAGGATGCACTAAGAGAAGAAGGGAACCTGGCCGAGACGGTGTGATGCTTTGGGCAGTGCTCTGCTGGGAAACTTTGGGTCCTGACATTGATGCTGATGTAAATGTGACAAAGAGCTCCATATTATTGTTGCAGACCATAAAGCAGGATAATCCGTCCTGCCACACTGCAAGCACTGTTCAGGAGCAATTTGAGGAACATCACAAATAGCTCAAGATGTTCACTTGGCCCCCAAATTCCCCAGAACTTACTCTGATCAAGATGTGCTGGACAAATTTGTCTGATCCATGGAGGTCCCATCTCTTAACTTACAGAACTTTAAAGGGGAAATACTATGCAGAACTCACTTTAGTTATAATAAGTCTATGGGCAACAAAACATGTTCATGAAGTTCTTTGCACAAAATCACTCTCACATAAAGAAATCTCACCAGCTCTATTCTCGACAGTTTCAGTCTCTTTCAAAATGAGTCATTTAAGGGCTCTGTCACTTTTATGCAAATAAGCTGTTGCTGGCCACGCACCACCCATCCCATGCTTACGCTGCGCGTTTACCACACGTGAAAATGGCAGAAAACAGAGGCGCTATCCAGCCCTATATGTTGAACCCTGAGTCGGACCCAGAGCAAGATGAACACAACACTTCATGAGTGACTTGCCTTTGCATGTAGCCATAGTGCTCAGCGTCTTATGAGCGCTCATGAAACCAGCAGAAAAAAATGGTGGATTTCTTGCTAATCTAGTGGGTGGGGCTCGACCGATGAGGGGTGGATTTATGCAAACTGTATTCTACTGTCACCATGAGGGAGCCGTCCAAACGGCTCATAGAAGCATACTAATCCTGACACCAAAATCATTCAATTGATTCACAGAAAACGGATGGATGTTTTTTTTCATGCTTGGAGTGTTTATAGGAGCAGTAGAGACACAAATGGAAATCCAAAGGATGCAAAAAGTGAGTTTTGCATAATATGTCCCCTTTAAGGATCTGCTGCTAACATAATGGTCTTATGGAGTCTATGCCCAAACTGCATGAAGGGACCTACACAATATTAGGCAGGTATAATGTTATGGCTGATTGTATACCGGTCTTAAAGGCACAGCAACAAAACCAGCCCGTTTACAGTTGGAAAATGGTCTTGTTATACTGAAGTATGACTTTTTGGATTCATAAAACCACACAAATGTCTGCAGTGGACAACATGGACATAGAGGAAATGTAAAACTGATAGAACTAACTGAATATGGGCTCTTTAAGAGGACAAAGGCGCCAAACATTGCAAAAGTAAACCTACAGGTAAGATACTGCCAAACTGGCTCTAACAGCCTATACCATGGCGTGTCAGGGCAGATACATATTCTGTATTCAATTCATTTCCTTAATGCTTAATTCTCCACTGTCACCAGGCCATTCGAAACCCACCAGAGAGCAGAGGCAGGTGGGGGGAGGGCTGCAGCTCCCTGGTCTCTAAGTAGGGTGGGAATTCCCAGAGCAGGCCAATATTAGGTCATTATTCCAGACTAATACAGTTAAAGAGTCACTGTTTGCTGATGAAAATAGGGTTTTTAAAACAGAACAAGGCTTTAGAGACTGTCAGAGGGTCTTAATTCTTACATTTCTGGATCACAGGTGTGATAATGCTATTTAATAGCTTCAGAAGGACTTAAAGAAGTAGGACTTCAGTAAGACTTGAGAAGTAGGACTTTAAAAGATGAGAAGTATAACTTTAAAAGAAGTAGGATATCAGTAGGAAGACAAGCTTTAAAGACAGAAGGTCTTAATTCTTAATTTTATGCTCAGAATCATTAGTATGATAATTCTTTCATTAGTAGACTGAGCTAATAGTTTAGTAGGACTTCAGGAGAAGCAGGACCTCAGCAGGACTTGAGAGGAGGTAGGACTTCAGTAAGAAGTCAGGCTTTAGAGACAGCCAGAAGGTCTTAATTCTTAATGTTTGCTCAAGTATGATAATGAATAGACTGAGCTAATTAATCACTTCAGTAGGCTTTCAGAAGTAGGAGAAGTGGGAGAGGTAGGACTTCAGTAAGAAACCAGGCTTTAAAGACAGAAGTCCGTAGTTCTTAAATTTCTGGATCACAGGTGTGATAATTCTATGATGAGTAGACTAAGCTAATTAACAGTTCAGAAGGACTTGAGAAGAAGTAGGACTTCAGTAAGAAGACAGACTTTAAAGACAGTTTATTAACAGTTTAGTAGGACTCGAGAAGAAGTAGGACATCAGAAGAACTTCAGAAGGCACAACAAAGTCCAAATACCTGCGTCGTAGCTGAGGGTCTTCACGGAAGTGGGATCGTGGCTGTGCTCTTTAAATCCAGGTGCTGTTTTCTGCCCTCCAGGACCCCGGTTGGTTCTCCTGACCGCGTTAGACTGCACTCCCCCCGAGTCTCCCCCCAGAGACACCCGCCTGCTTAAGAGACCCCTGGTTCTCTTTCACTTTTCATTAAGAAGGTTTTGACTCTAAAAGCTCCAGATGAACATCTCCGCCCGTTCCTCCAGCCCTGCCTCAGCCCAGTTCCTCTTTCTGACTGCCATTTGCATGAAACACCCAGGCTGCCCTTCTTTACTTTCACCTTTAGCAGCCTATAGCAGACCGCGCCGTCACACGCGCCCGTATTACTGCCTTTCCGGGGACCTTCCGTTGCCTTGCGTTATTATGTGTTTCATTAATGTAACACCTGCACCCAAACCTGAGCCTGACTTTAACCTCAGAAACCAAGCAGCAAATCCGTCTGCTCTTTTTGCTTTTTGTTCTAAAAAAAATAATTTGTGGTGAAAAACTTGCAGGGACCTGCAAAATGTCCCCACTTCTACAGAAGCAGGCTTGTCAGTATTTAATCCTCACAAAGGATAAATACACAAACACACGTGCGTACATACCTACACATACACACACACGCATATGAACGTGTATGTATATATATTGTATATATACAATTTAAAGTCAAATTTCAAATGTGATTTTTATTTTCAGAAACGTGGAATTTCATTGATTTTCAAAATATTTACCAGATTTACTCATTTTGGCCTCCATATTGTCCACAAATTGACCTGTTCGTCCAAACCAATTTAGGCACGTTCAGACTCTATAATAATGGATTTGAATTATATTCAATTAAAAAGGTACGCCAATTCCGATTTCCCCAAATTTCTGCAAAATCACTGAGCTGTAATTCAGAGTAGGGTTTTTGTTGGAAAAAACTTCATTTCAGATAATCTTACAAACTCTGATTTATTTACAGTGGTGATGAATGGAACCAGGGTGATGATGTCACAAATATAATTTTATTATATTTATTATATACATACAATATACATTTATTGACTGTCCTAAACCAGCCGTAAACCTACATGTGTCTTCTCAGGGTTTATATGTGCTAACTTTGGTAAGGTGGCGATTTATTTTTATGGTGTCTATTTTGCCCTATAATGCCCTCTGTGTGAACCTCCTGAATCATGAAATGAGTTTTTAAAACTTCAAAACTACCATACAATCATCAGCTAATGTACTTAACTTAGGATACCCATTTGAGATGTTTTAAAACATATCGAAACCTTTTACATGTAAAAATAAAGGACACAATCCAGTTCCAAGCAGTATAATAATAAACCTGAATATTTATTATTTAGACATACATTTTAAAATGACGTTTAAAACAAAATTCAAATGATTAAAACTGGATTTTTACATGTTTGAACTGAACCCATCACAGTAGAAATGGCCTTCTATTAAAGTGAATGGGAAAAATAGACATTTACTACAAGAAATACTACAGTGTCTGAGGCATTAAGCAGTGTGTTTATACCCAAAGCATCAAACAACTTCCTTCGTTGCAGGATCTAGAGATATTAAACTCTTCAGACGCCTGTTTCCATTCACCACCACTGTAAACAACTTTGAAAGTTTCGCTGGAACCGAGCGTCTCACATCAAACGGCTCTGAATGATTTTGTTTCCGTCTTTGCCTCACAAAGAAGTCACAGATCTTTTGTTAAATGTGCAAAAACCACATGTTCACAAGTAAGGACTTGCGTGATCACGTGACCTGAAACATAACATGATCACATTTTGGCAGTTTTTTCTGTTTGTGAACAATGACATGTAAAAATCAGAAAATCAGAAAACTTTATTTATCCTGGAGGAAATTGTTTATGTAATGAATGCAAAGACACACAGAGACACAGAGACAAGAACAATATAAAATATTAATCTCAGTATGAAAATACACTATACTATATACAGAAATGCTGGGTTGAAATACTACAGCAAGCTGGTGGTCTGGGTGTTTCCCCTGCAATCAGAAGGTTGTGGGTTCGAGTCCCAACACTGCTAGTGTCATCACTGAGGTTCCCTTGAAGTGAAAGTGACCATTCTGTCATTCCTGAACACAGCACACAGTGTGAACAGCACGAAATTCTTCCTCTGCATTTAACCCATTCACCAAGTGACCAAGTGAGGCAGTGGGCAGCCAGGGGACCCGGGGAGCAGAGTGTGAGGACGGTATCTTGCTCAGGGGTACCTCAGTGGTGCTTATGGTGCCTTCACGTCCTATGGGAATTATCGTAAATACCAGAAACCGACTTGAGACCTGCACATGAACAGACCCTCACGTCGGAATTTCCACTGGGGAATTGGGAGACATTTTTGATGCACGAGTTGCCGAGATGAGGTCACCTTTGACCTTTCAACATGGTGGAGAGCAAAGAAAAAATAGTGAATGGGAAGAATTGCACCCTTATAAATGTTATTTTTGCTGCTGTTAGCGAATAGTTTGCAGCCTATACAATGTTGTGACATACACCATTTTAATGACATCTGTCATTTTTAGACATACCGTTATTGTTTGGTTTTACCTACCCTATGTTAGCAGCAGTGTCAGTCAAGGATAGCCTCCTAGTACTTTGCAGTCGGCAAAAAAATTCACGTGAATGTTTTGGTCTATAGTGTCCGCCAGTGAAAATATGATTTTCTGGGACCAGGAGATGACCCAGCCCGTAGCCCAAACTCTTTATGAGCAGGAGGAAGAAGTCTAAAACTGTTTTGCCCAAGTAACAGCTCAAGACAAACTGTGGGTCCGCCATGTTCGACAACAAAAGCACTTGAACACAACACATGCATAATTTCCAAATTACAACTGGACAGGATCATCTTTCCCATAGCATGTGAAGGCAGCATTAGCAGTCTTGGGAATCAAACCCATGACTTCCTGATCACAGGGCAAATGCCCTAGCCACTAGGCAACCAGCTGCCCAAGATAAGCAAGGTCTCGTCCCCACACACTGCTCCCCAGCGCCCCTCATTGGTGAGAGCCCCCTGTTTCACTTGGTGAATGGGTTAAATGCAAAGAAAGAATTTCACACTGTTCACACTGCGTTATTGTCCTTGTGCAAGTGTCTCATTTTCCTTTAAAGGCAACCATTAAATTCTGCGAGAAAGTTTGAAATAATGAGTGGAATTCCCCATAAAGTTTCATAAGGGATTCACAGTTGCACAAAAACAGCATTGCGTCAGCCCAGAGAAAGCAGAACTGATCGACTCTGAACTTTCTGACCTTAAAATCTAAAATTCCATGCATGTCGGTACAGTTTCTAGTTTTGTGAAATGAATTTCTAATCTATTTAACTTTGCATCTATATGTTTTCTTAAGATGTTTTAAACTTTTTTTACATGTAAAAAATACACAATCCAGTTCTAAGTAGTCAGAAATAAACCTGAATATGTAATATTTAGAAATACATGTTAAAATGACATTAAAAATCAAATAAAAGCAATTTAAAACTGAACTCATCCCAGTAAAAAATGCTCCTCCTATAAAAATGAATGGGCAAAAAGAGATTCACTAGCAAGAAATAAACTTTTACCCTTTTAAATGTCATTTGTACTGGTAGAAGTGCTTGTTTTTTTTTTTTAATACAGCAAATTTTGTATTTGTGCTGACAGCATTTTGACCAGACTTTAAAATATCAAAAGCATTGAAAATGTACATTTGCGGGTTAAAAAAGGCTTTTAAGAGTTTATCCCTGAGAGGGTTTATAGTAATCAGCAGAGGCAGAAACGTCCTGAAAGCATCCTAAAGTTAAACGAATGACAGTTAGTCCTCATTTGTTTATTACAGTGAAGAGTGACTCAAGCTCCCCATAGCAACCAAACACTAACCTGGTCGCTAGGAAGTATCAAGGTTTAAATGAGTGTCGTGGAGGTGAATCATGCGCACTAGAGCACGAGGGGGAATTCCCCAGTGACGTTAGGAAACACCAGCCTAAAGGGGAACCAGGCAGCAAAACACAGAACCGGAGTCAGACATGAATCACTGAAATCCTCAGACAGTGTGTAAACACCCCCCACTCCTGTTCCAGACCCCCCCCAAACAGTGGGTCCCCCATATTATAAGGCTTCTGACACTCATGCATGTGTGTCTTAAACGGCACTTATAGGTGGACTTAGTTTTATCATTGTTCTTGCTGAAGCGTTTATTTTCCCTCAGGTTATTAGGTAATATTCAGAGGTATATTTACACATATATAGGTTTCATTTGAATACATTCCTGCACATGAACAGTGTACAAACAGTTATTAAATAAAAGAGAGGCTGACAGTCTGTAATGTTGATTATGCATTCACTCATATGCCAAAATTAATTTAAATATTTAAGGGAAAATTATTCAAGATAAATGAATCAGAGAGCTTGTAATTAATTATTTTTTTAATCACATGACGCTCCTAATCTGGGGATATTTCGTAAAGGATTTTAAAATGTAGGCCAAAAGGTCAACCCCATCATACAGAAGAAGATCTAAGAGATGTTCTTAAAGGATGAGACTCAGCTCTTGGCTTAAATAAATGGTGTCCAAGTCTGGTCCTGGTCATAAACCTCTCCGAGGTGGAAAACAACCTCTCCAGGCCTGTAGACCATTAGGTCAGGACTTCAGCAGCTTTGGCTTTAACCAGGGGTCTCAAACTCCGGTCCTGGAGGGCCGGTGTCCAGCACAGTTCTCCTACTCAAACACAGTTAACTGCCGAGGTGAACCCGGTGTTTCTGAGCAGGGAAATCACCAAAACACCTCCAGGACTGGAGTTTGACACCCCCGTCTTAAACTCTATGAGTCGGTTTCCCAGACAGGGATTAAGCCTAATCTAGGACTACCCTTTCCTTTTCTATGGAAAATCTCTATTCACAGCTCTTCGTAATCCAGGACGAGGCTTAATCCCTGTCCGGGAAACCGACCTTAAAAATGTTTGAAATACAACCCAGCACACGACCACATCCAAACTCATGTGGTCTTCACAATTCACTTTTCCAAAGGTTTCAGATACAAACAAGAAGTTGGTCGCTGAGACGTCACTGTGTGAACTCGATTATCAAGCAATTCTCCCCTATTGAGGCTGTTCGTTGCAGGCTCGCAAAGTCCAGTCAGGTACTAACTTGTCAAGGTCCCTCAAAACGTTTTGCCCTTTTGTAATCTGTTGAAACGCCACATATGCTCCTTCCTCAAATGTTTCCAGTATTCACGACCCTCTGGATCCAACTCAGATATCCAACGCTGTTTCTTGGGGCCGAGGTCCAACTGAAAAAGCCTGGAGATTAAAGAGCAACATTTCAATGTTGTGGAGTGACTTCTCAAATAGTGGTCCTGTACACTGTGTCATCAGCGAGTGATGATGTACATCAGGTCACATCCTTACCATTCCGGATACTCCTCTGTCGGCCTGAGCGTCGGATCTTCACCTTGTTTGAAGATGTTCACCGCGACAGCATTTGAGGTGAGCCTCACTGAATCTTTACACTCCTCTGGACCCTTCAGCACATCCTTCACCATGCCTTTACCCTTTCCTTTCGCAGCAGAGGGAGTCACAACACAACAGAAAGGACATTTCAGAAATTTTCAGAAAAGTAGATTCTAAAGTGTTTCATGATACTTTGGGGCTGCCACCAACAAGCGGGCCCCCTAGAGCAGTGTGGGGACGGTACCTTGCTCAAGCGTACCTCTGTGGTGCCACTAGAAGTCCTGGGATTCAATGCCACAACCTACTGACTGCAGGGCCAACTCCTTAACCACTAGGCACCACCAGTTGCCCATGGTGTATTTTCATATTGCAGATTTTTATTTTTATTTTATTTACTTTATGTTCTATACTGTTCTTGACTCTGTGTGTCTTTGCATTCATTACATAAGGAGTGTCCTCCAGGATCAATAAAGTTTTCTGATTCTGATTTTCACACAGAATAAGAACACAGGCACAGTGATACAGTCTGAATAATTCATATTGCATCCTAGTTTTTCACCTTTAAATACATTTATTAGTAAGACAGCACAGTGTTTCATATCCCACAAAGACAACATCGTCCTAAAGTTTGCGGATGACATCGCAGTAATCGGTCGCATCACTGGAGGGGACGAAGCGGCCTATAGGAGAGAGGTGTCTGGTCTGCTGTCATGGTGTGAGGACAACAACCTCACCCTCAACACTGATAAGACAAAGTTGACGATAGTGGAGATGAGGAAGAAGAGGAGGCCTCATCGGCCACTGTTCATCCGGGAGCCTGAACTGGAGAGGGTGAGCAGCTTTAAGTACCTGGGCATCCACATCAGTGAGGACCTCACCTGGACACTGAACACCACACAGCTGATCAAGAAGGCTCAGCAGCGGCTGAACCTTCTGAGGTTTTCCCAAATAATTAGATGGGTTCTCAAACAAAATCCGCGAAAGACAGAGGCGATTGCTTTTACTGTATCTGAATACTGGTGGAAATGTGTCCTGTGTCAACCCAATCGACACTATAAGGACAAAAGTACTGGGATGCCTGACTTTAATTACACTGCATTTAAATCCATAGACTTCAATATGGAGCTGGTCCCCCTTTGCAGGTATAATAGCTTTCACTCTTCTTGGAAGGCTTTCCACAATATTTTGAGAGTTTCTGTTTGAATTTGTGTCCATTCATTCTGTAGAACATTTATGAGGTCCTACACTCATGCTGGATACGAAGATATGGAGCTCGCTTTGTGCACTGGGACACAGTCATGCTGGAATACAAAAAGGTTCTTCCCCAAACTGTGTCTAAAAAGTTGGAATCATGGCGCTGTCCTAAATGTATCGGTCTGCTGAAGCATTAAGACTACCCTTCATTTGAATGAAGTGGCTTAGCCCAAATCCAGGTGTGTCCCAATACGTTTGTCCACATAGTGCATATTGTACAGCTGCTGCTGCATTTCTCTTCTAGAAGGTCATCTGTGACTGCTCCACTCCAGCACCAGAAATGAAACAAAAAAGAAAGAAAAACAAGCCAAGATCAACCTCGCCGATTTTCTGGCCATGACTGTTCCACAACGCGCAGGCACAAAAACTGACGTGTGACTCAAAAATACGAAGATCTCTCTTTAAAGACACTCAGGACACTCCGCAGTGCTATGATACCACCAAGCTGGTGAGAGTCGCAATGTGCAAGCGCGACTCCGAGTCACCTGAACTGGAGCGAAATAAAAACATATTTAAGGCATTAATTCAATATATAATAACTTTTGCAATATGTAAACAAAATAGTGAAACATTCGTGCACGAAAAAGCTCTAAAAAACAAGTAAATCGCAACAACATCACTACAACACTATGCTGCTGTCGTCATGCGCATGCGCGACTCTGAGTAACCTGGAGTAAACCGAACTAAAAACAGATTTGAGGCAGTCATTCAGTATAAAATAACTGCGTAATGTCTAAATTAAAATAGCGAAGCTCCTCACTCGATAGAGAGACCTGTGCTCAACAATTCCGAAACAGCCAGCTCTCTAGGTGGCAGTATCGCAGCAGAGCCTCCCCTGGTCCTTGTTTTGGTTTTCTCTACTGCTCTGGTTTTCGAGAAGATGGCAGAATATTCTTCAGTCCAAAATTAGTCTTAGTCGGACTCGAAGCGGCTGGGTAAAACCATGTGACTCTTTCAAAATCATACGACAGTCTTATATTTTATCGTATCTTTGACTTGTTGTGTAGCTTAAATGTCGGTTGGGCCCTATTTAGCATCAAATGCTAACAGGCTATCTTCTCTACTTTAGTAATTTTAACTGTTAAGTTATTAAAAGCCACAAATAAATGTTGTTATTGTGTAGTAAAACGTTTCAGGACATTTTTGCTGAGTTTGTGTCGAAGAAAAACGTAACAGTTTCATAAATAATGGATTTTTGAGACTGGGGACGTTTAACTTTTTGGTTAATTACAGTATTCAATATTATAAGTGCAATATTCTAAAGAAAAACGGCGCTCATGTCTTGATATAATGATTTTACTACAAACTAATATAACAGCTTTAAACCAATATGTAGTGCTGAGTCATCTGTGAGTGATCAGTTCTGTTTGGACAAATTTTTAGTATAAGTTGGGAGTCTCAGTGATTTGTTTGTTTTTTTTCCTGAGCCGCACGTGTGCCACTCGTTCCGTTCATTTGAATTGTGACGAGGCTTCCTTTTGTTCTCTTATCACATGTTCTCAGAGTACCAATTACTGATTTGTTCACAAATTATAATTACATGTCTTCAGGCCTGAGTCTTCAGAGAGGAAGATTTAGCTGCTCAGTCTTTTCTTTGTCTCATCAGACATAAGTCATATTCCTATGTGGAGATGAAAAGGTTCTTTTGCTATTCTAATAATGTTCTTGGTTTTCTTGTCTACAACAAACTTATGGATCTCAAAACTGTCTGACTTGGTAGTTGAGACTTGAATGTGATCACTAAGACACATTTCAGATGTAGTACAGGATCGTTTCTGAGCCAGCCAAGCTTTATTTTGGATATTCCGGTTTATCTGAAGATCTGATGATCTGAGACGAATAAAGATCGGAGCAGTGAGGGAAAATAAACTTTATTTTAGGATCTTAAACTGGGATTGGGCCGAGAATAGAGGAAGCTCTGTCTCAGCAGCAGAATTTAAGAAGAGGGAGAAAATGGTTAAAATCTCAAACTGATGGTTTAAACTGAGCTCAGTTGTTTAGGAGAAAGAGGCTGGACAAAGAAGAGATCTTATTCTACATTTCTCTGTGTACTGTGTATGTGGTTGAAATGATAATAAAACCTACTTGACTTGAAATGGAGCTTTAAAGCTTAACAAAAGTTTTACTTTACTAAGTTAAGCATGATGCTCTCAGTGTTTAAGAGCTTTGCCCTTTCTGTCATCACTCAGATGCTCCAGCACCTCACTGGTTCCAGAATCATTTGAAAAAGGATTTGTTAGTTTCACTGAGATGCAAAGATCCAAACTTCACATTGCTACTAACATGCTGACATGATACAATGACACAACACAGTGTGATGTTTTATTTTTACATTCCTAGACATATAATATCTCACCATTCATCAGACTTAATAGGTAGAAATGAGATCTTTTCAACTGCTAGGACATTTCAGAGAATTTTTTATTAAAATCAGGTGATGTTTGTGTATCATATTTTGAGTTGTATTTTTCCCCAAAAACATTCTTACATTCAAAATCAGATTTACAAGTGCAACATTGCTTGATATTCAGCAGTAGCAACTTACATCACTTTCTCTTATATTTAAGGTGGCTAAGCCTGTTACTGCTCAGTGTTTCAGTTAAATGTGTGGCAGCAGTGCCAGGGCATTCGCTTCACTTGATTCTGTTTGTTAAAACAAGAAAAAGGAGGACAAGGAGAGGCGAGGAAGAGGAGACCAAGAAAGTCTACGTAGACAAGAGGACCCCAGCCCAAATGGCGTTTGATAAGATACAGGAGAAAATATGTGTTCCTGCCTCTGATTATTTCACTCACCGCATCACTTCTTATCCCACCCCAAAGCAAACATCCAGTGCAGGGAGAGAATTCCACCAAACCAAACCAAACCAGCCTTGCTGAATTGTGTGTAGTTGTTTTAAATTTTCATTTAAAAGGTGAGTGCATGTTTAGTTCATTCAACTGTTGTGTTCTTTTCCAGTAGACCATATAAGGTAAGAAAATGACTGTTTATTGGTCCCACGGGTGAGAAATTTGCATTGTAACAACAGCAAAGTGGACAGAACGAAAGATGAATATAATAAATATAAAAAAACTGTACACTATACAAAGTATTGTATAAATATAAGTCTTTGTAGATTATATATATATATATATATATATAT
>JBBPCX010102146.1:0-22761 GCA_037974365.1 Hydrocynus forskahlii
AACAGCCACAAGGAAAATGTGTTGTTCTCAGCACAGGAGAGAACAAAGCAGTGAGAGAGAGAGAGAGAGAGAGAGAGTGATGGGGAGAGAGGAGGACTGAAATCTAAAGTCTAAATTTTGTCTGTTTGCTACTTTTGTCTATTTTGAATCCCCAAAAGGTGAAGAGGCATAACTTGATGATTGTGGCTGTTTTCTCCTGATACAGCGCAGTTCTATGTGCCACACAGAGTGGACAAGTGTGTGAAGGCTTTAAGTACAAACCAAGCCAACAGTTTACTCATTACTGGAGACACTACAGGGTCCATCCACATCTGGGACATTTCACAGTATGGCCTGTGTGATGGAGATGAGGTCAGTCACAGTCAGATCTAATGTCATTAGTTCTGGTTCGATGACCAGTACTTGTAATTAGTTTAGATAAATGTGTGTTTGCTCTCTCCCAAGCTTTTCAATCAACAGCCCCCGCTGGTACACACCTGGAGAGCCCATGATGGGGCTATAGAGAGCATGGAGGTTGTGGAGAGAAGCACTCAACTGTTCCTAGTCAGTGTATCCGTGGACCACTCTGCCTGTCTTTGGACCAGTAACGGAGACTATGTGGGCTCATTTGGACAAGAGCAGCGATGGGATCTGAATGATCCACTCACATTCCAAATCAACAGGTGTGATGACACTAAACAATCAATAATAAATAAAACTGACATTAGAAATAATACGTTTGTGAAGTTTAATGAATACTATTGGAGGTGGTTCCTTGGGTGTCGGCAGGTTGTTGCTGTGGTATTGCTGGTGATTGTGATGTAGCACACAAAGGACTTGGAGGCGGGTGTATGTGCAGACACGTGTTTATTACATAAAACAAAGACATAAAATGAACAAGATATACAAGACCGATAACTAGAAGCTACAAAATAAAACAAGAAAGCACAAACCGGGAAAACAGCTAGAGACACAATGGAACCCATGTGTACAAACACAGGAAATGTCACGGTTGACCAAGCACAAAACCAGGGGTATAAATACATTATTATAAATCAGGTTCAGCTGTGAGGCGCAGAGTACACACGTGAAGGGGGGGGGCAGGACCAGGGCGGAGCCAGGGAGTGAAAACAAACAGAAACCACGTGGAAACGTAAACAAAGTCAAAGAGTGACAGAGGGGAGAAAGGCGAGACGGGGCGAGACTGTTACAGCGGTTGCCAGGGTGCTAGGCAGTTGTAACCTTGAGTGGTTCTTTGGGTGTTACTGAGTGGTTGATACGGTATTCCAGGTAGTTGCTGCTAAGTGGTTCTCTGTGGTATTCCAGGTAGTTGCTGCTGAGTGGTTCTCTGTGGTATTCCAGGTAGTTGCTGCTGAGTGGTTCTCTGTGGTATTCCATGCTGTATGGTTCTCTGTGGTATTCCAGGTAGTTGCTGCTGTATGGTTCTCTGTTGTATTCCAGGTAGTTGCTGCTGTATGGTTCTCTGTGGTATTCCAGTAGTTGTAGGGCTGTTAGCTTGTTAGATGGTTGTTTGGATAATGGCAGGTGGCTGTCATGGTGTTTTGGGAGGTTTTGAAAGTGCTGCTTTGTTATTTCTATGGTCCTGGAGTTGATTGTTAGGGTGGTGTTAGGTGGATACTATTGTATTTCTAATGGTTGCTGGGGGTAGCTAGGTGGTTGCTATGGTGTTCCAAATGGTCGCTAGAATAAGAACTATAAGAACTATGACTTTGAAAAAGGTGTACTTGGGCTGTCAATCAAACATGCTCATTAGAATATGAAGGCCATGCTCAGATCTTCATATTGGTCTGAATTCAAGCTGTTTCTCATATAGTTTTAAGTTGTTTTTCTCATATGAAGTTTCTTGTCAAACTTCTCAATATTAGCATCACACAGTTTTTAATATTTTACACCGTATTCCTCATGATGTTAAATAATACATTCGTTCAGAAGCAACCATCTGTAGGACTCTACAGCTCTGTCATCAAACGTCTAGTTTCAGCCTGCAGTGAATGGAACTGGGCCAGATGTGGCTCTAGCAGAGAAAGGCGTTTATAGGATATATGATCATTCTCCTCAGCTGGCAGCTCTGGTCTGGCAGTGCAGGCTGAGAGGCTATGACAAATAAATCGGGGAGAATGAATGTTGTCAGTGGTCAGACAGAATCGCTGTTAAACTAAACCAGATGGGTGAGACGCTTGGTCAGTGTAGCGGAAGAGGAATCGTCCACAGTAGGCATTTGCTTGCCTCCTGCCATATTGCTTTCTCTGGATCCTCTCCAAAGGTCTTCAGAAGTCATGGAATGACTGCTGAGACGAGACGGCCGTCTGTCAATGCAGAAGTCTTATAATCATCTCTTCAGCATTGGGTCAGCTCAGTCTAGATGGACAGTGTCTACTCAGGACTGCAGGACTCAAAAGGAAAAATTTCATGCACATATACTAAGAACACACAGCTATTATGTGGGGGTCAGCATTAATAGTTTGGCAGAGAATGTTCCCACTGTCCCCAGATGTCCTCGATCAACCAAGACGTGTTCGAAGTCCAAATTTTGTTTATTTGCGTTAGAACTCGAGCTACGAGGCTAATGTTGCTAGTCCCAAATGTTTTATAAATCAATCACCAAAATGTCCCTCAACCTGCTCAAACCACATGCCGCTCGTAGGACTTACTGAGAGTTTTAAAGACCCTCTTGTGTTCTCTACAAGTTAATATTCAACCTCATTGAGTTTTAGACATTACATCCTGAGATGTCATGACATGAATAGAGATAGTCCTGGAACTTGAGATAGTCCTGGAACTTGAATGGACAGGGATTTATGTGCTCTTCGGTTAATCATTGTTTTCCATGTGTTTGTAGAGAACTCACCAGTGTCTCCGAAGCAGTAGAACAGGACACGTCTGAAACTGACCAACCACTGAACCCTGGAGACGTGTCTAACGTGAATGGCTGGGGTCAGTGTTCAGGGGGAGTGGCCAGAGCAGACCGAAGCCTTGGTGAAGACGACTATCAACAAACAAGTTCGTCAGAGCTCATTGTTGTTGACTGTGTCGTGTATATATTGCATCGATGGTCAATGGCCCCTCTCCTGACTACCACCCAGCATCCATCATGCCTCCTCTCACCTTATACATCCTGTCAGCCTCTGATCTAGCCAGTCAGAGACTTGTGAAGAAGTTAATGAGCTGGAGCTGCCGTGGCAGACGGTGGTTAAGCCTGACTCTGCAGGAAGCTGCATTTTCTTTGTGCTCTTCAACAACAACCAGATGCATTTCTGCAAGAAAATGCTAAGTATGATTGTGTGGTTGCTATACAACCAGTGTTTGGAGACGGCAAAAAAAAAATCTACTCAGAGTGTGGATTTGAACCTACTCCTGTTCTGATTCTCTCCTTTTTGTGCCCCGTGCTTTAGCACTGAATCACCAAGGGGGGAGGTAATTCAGTGGCTCTTACCAAGCCATTTATGGTTAAGAATGATTGAATGCATAGCTGCATTCATGCGGTGATTATTTTAAATTAAAAACAAATAGTGACACATCTCTTTTTTTAACTGACCTGAGTTTTAGTGTCTTTAAGTCTGTCTGCTGTGTTTTGCTCTGAATTTATTTCTTTGCATTTTGTCCCAAACTGTTACATCACAGATTATCTCCCTGACGCACATTTTTAAGGGAACAGAACTGTCCGCTCTTTCTCCCCATACATTACAAGAGGGGACTTGACAAGAAGTTGAAGTGTTACCAAACCTAAACAAAGAAATAGATACATGGATGGGTGGATGGATGCATGGATGAATGAATGTGAAAAATCAAATTTACACAATGTTCCAATGTTTACACTCAAAGATTTGGGTGACTATTGACTTCTAGTGTTAGAGATATTAGCCTCATAGCTCCAGGGCTAAACCAAACAAGCAAAATTTGGATTCCAGACATGTTTTAAGTGATTAACCACATCTGAGCAAAACTACTCTTTTAATTCTTTAGGATAAAGCTGTGAACCTTTATTCTAGGGTGGTCTATTCCAAGCTCTGAGGACCATCATCTGTCCCTTCAAACCTCAAGCAGAGCAGATTCCCTCAGTGGCTCCGGCTTTTCCTATCCAGCTCATCGTGAGAAGGTCAGACATTGTTCTTTTATTTCAGAGTAGCATGTTCATTTAAAGGTTGTGACTCACTGATGTGGTAGTGCAACTTATAATTTCATCCCTCTTTGTTCTCCACGACTTTTCCCAGGTTGCACTGGGGCAGCATGTGACTGTGGAGCTGCAGAGAAAGACAGCTGCGAGACAGGACAGACGGAAGACGTTTGGTGACATTGACAGCACCAAGCTGTACCGCACTGGCAACCAGTGCACCCCATTTCAGGCACTAAAGATAGCGGTTAGCTTGGTTTAACTCATCACCCTCATTTGCTCAATGTATAAGACTGAGGCCTGTGCCATGGGCACTTTTTATTTCTTGGACAACGACCGAGATTTTGCATGCGCGCACCAATCCATGCCCCACCTAGAACAGTGTGAATGGGGAGAGTGTTCTAGAATGGTGTGAATAGGGAGCAAGTTCTAGAATGGTGTGATTGGTGACAGGGTCTAAGACACTGTGAATGTTGAGAGTTTTCTAAAACAGTGTTAATGGGGAGATTGTTCTAGAATGGTGTTAATGGTAACACTGTCTAGAACAGTGTGAATGGGGAGAGAGTCCACAGAATGGTGTGAATGGGGAGAGAGTCCAAGCATGGTGTAAATGGGGAGAGTGTTCTAGAATGGTGTGAATGGGGAGAGCGTCCAAGAATGGTTTGAATGGGGAGAACGTTTTTAGGTTGGTATTAGTGTTGACCTAGCCCCTCAAAGCTTAGTGCTGGACAGTAAGCAGCAGCAGAGACCAATGCAGAACCCACAGTACAGGTGGAAACAACAAAGCCACCAACTTTACTCTTTTTTCACCTGCTCTTTGGCAGTGGCGTCTCTATGGTGATGTGTCTGGTATTTGTTATGTGTTTGTTGCCATGCCTGGCTCAGCATGCCGAGTGGTTTGGCCCAACCACACATGGGCCATCTCAAATCGCTCTGATCCTGGGGTAGGCACTCAGGGAAGAAAAGAAAAATGAAAGTGTGTAGGGCCGTAGGTTGAGAGCATGTGCGAAAGAGTGTGGAGGCGTCAGTGGCTGCCAGCATCAGCCACCAAACTGTGATCGTGGCAGGCTTTGGAGAGGGAGACATTGTTATGGCAACCATGTTACATAAGAAGGGTTTGCCTGGGTTACCAGTATAGGGATTAGAAGTCCTTAAAAAAGCAGGAGATGAAAACAACCTGCATGTGAAAAATAACTAGCTCATCAATGCGGGACATATGCATCTAAGCAGTTCTTTGCTGCTGATATTGTGGTAGATATTCTCCATTAGGTTTCAGTAGGTCTGCATTTTTTACTTTTCTCTTAAGACTCTCTTTCCCTTTCAGGAGCTCCAGCAGCTGGAGGATGTTGCTTCAAGACCATGGATTCTGAGCGAGTCGCAGAGATACTCTCGAGCAACTGAACTCAGCTCCCCTCTACTCTCAAGCGACAGTTCTGCCCTCTCTGGAACTCCAGATAACTAGGCAACAGTGACCCTCCTAAGGTCATGGTGTACTGACCCAAAGATCTTCAATAAACACCAGTGTTCTAATGTTATCAGTTGGCTTTTTACTGTTCTATAATTAAAAAAACAAATCTGACAAGCTAAATGAGCCTAGAGTATTCCTATAAAAGTGTAGAACAGTATGACTAGAACATTTTAAGTGGAGCGAACATTCTAGAAAAGCAGGAATGTGGGGACAGATTCTAGAACAGTGTGAATAAGGGGGACTTTCACAGTGCATAAATGAAAAATACTTGAAACATCAATATGGATGGGAGAACATTTATACTGTAACTGCTCTTTCCTAAGTCTCGAGTATTCTGCTGATATCGTTGTAGAATGTTCTCCCCATTCACACCGTTCTGGAAAAGTTCCCCCCATTCATATATTGTAGGACAGCATGGATGGGTAGAAACATTATAGAATAAAGAATAGAACAGCATGTTTGTATTCACACTGTTAAACTACTTCAATTAATATAGCTAATGAGAGTCAGTATGTTGAGTAGAGTGTGAGGAGTCTGGATTCCCCGGCGAGGACTAAGGCTAGTCCTGGGATTCACCACTGAAAGTCCTTTGTGATCTAACATAAGAATTAACCTAGTGCCAGGAATCCAGCCTACCAAACTTCCCAGAGTTTCCCATCGATCCTGGACTCTGAGGCAGAAGAAACAATTATGTTGACTGTGGCCCGCCCCATCTGTGACCTTTTGGCTGCCCACAGGCCAATTATAGTCCGCAGTCCTCCTCTCTGAGAACACTTTGCAAAATGCACCAAAACCAAGAACCCAGAGAGGAACGTTCACACGTAGCCCAGTGAGAAAAACAACTCTTGTTTAATCTTGGTTCCGACCGCAAGCAGTAGGCCCAATTAGTTAAAAATAGAATGCAGTCTTTTCCAAAAGGCCTAGAAACAACAGTTCCCACTCTGTGTCGTATATCTGTGTAGGGGAACAGTTTTACGTTCCTCCATCTCCTTGGCCGACACCGGTTCAGACATTCCAGTCCTCTTCAGCTGAACATGAGAGCGAGTCAATGTTTTGATTTATCAGTTTTTCTACCTATCCAGTGACGAGGGAGCTGGAAGTTCGCAGGAGTGAATCGGTCCAGATAAAAAAACATGATGCCGGGATCTCAGGGCTGGCCTGAGCTCTCGTCTGGGAATGTGGAAACTCTCTTTCGGGGGTGGAATGCATTTTTAAGCAGCCGTCTTATGGATTTGACCAAAACAGTGACAAAAGGAAGGAGGCAGTGGTGCAGCGATGGTGAGCAGAACATGTGACTCAGTGTCCTCCAGCATGGCGGGGGCTCGGGTGATGAGTACTTTTCATGTGGTGTATAACACTGGAATTACACTGGAGTCCACTGTGTTATTATATTATATAACATGAATATTACACACAATAATATAAACATGTGGGATAGATATTAGAAACCTGTCTAACTGTCTACATTCCTATATATCTATCTATCTATGTATCTATCTATCTCTTGAATAAGCATTACATTGTTCTGGATGATGTTCAGTAATGGTTATTGTTCTGGATGATGTTCAGTAAAGGTTAGTACTAATATCTGTTCTGGATTATGTTCAGTAGTGGTTAGTACAGATGTCTGTTTTTTTAAATGATGTTCAGTAATGGTTAGTACTGATTTCTGTTGTTCTAGACAATGTTCAGTAATAGCACTGATGTGGTTGTCCTGGATGATGTTCAGTAATGATTAATACTGATGTCTGTTGTTCTGGATGATGTTCAATAATGGTTAGTAGGGATGTCTCTTGTTCTGGATGATGTTCAGTAATGGTTAGTAGGGATGTCTCTTGTTCTGGATGATGTTCAGTAATGGTTAGTAGGGATGTCTCTTGTTCTGGAGGATGTTCAGTAGTGGTTAGAACTGATATCTGTCCTGGATGATGTTGCATAATGGTCTGTACTGATATCTGTTGCTCTAGATCATGTTCAGTAACGGTTAGTACTGATATCTGTTGCTCTAGACGATGCTCTGTCATGGTTAGTACTGATGTGTATTGTTCTGGATGATACTGAGGTCTGTTGCTCTAGATGATGTTCAGTCAAGGTAAGTACTGATGTCTGTTGTTCTGGATAATTGATGATTTTAAGTTCTGATGTTTGTTGTTCTGGATGATGTTCAGTTATGGTTGGCGCTGATGTGTTTGGCCGCTGTTAACAGTGGCCAAATATTTGCAGGCCTTTCCTAATTTTTTTTTTATGTGAGAAAAGTTTATTTTTCACTTTCTTTCCAAGACCTCTCCCAAAAGACAACTCTTGACACGGTGTTATGTGCTGGAAGAAATCCTGGAAACTGAAGACCTCGCTGTCTGTAAATAATCCAAGAGTACAAACGGAGCGCGAGTAGAGAGTGGACTGAAGTGCCTTCTCCCTTACGCTATCACTGAGACAGAACACCAAGTGCCTGTTTCTTGCTCAGCCGAGGCCTGGAACTGTCAAATGATCAAACTTTTTGGTAGCAGATGTCATAGATGGACCAAAAACCCTTGGAGGAAGTCCACTCTGCCCTCCCAAAACCCTCACTGCTTTTAATCCCTGGAAAAGTTCCAGCCATGAGTTCACAGCGTAGTAGTAACAGACAGGGTGTTACCCAAACACATGATTCCCTGCTAAACATCTGGAAATGTCAACAACGTGAACAGCTGCACTGGCCATGCTGCAGTTTCTTGACAAAGTTCTTTTGATTTAACCACCGACGCAGTAATTTCTCAGAAAAGAACTTTTAAATGCGCTTCAGAATAGCATTGTGTTTGTGGAATGGCATGGTCCAGTGTTTCGCAGTCGGTGGAAAGAGCTGTGTTTTAAGTGTTAAATATAGAAATTGGGTTGGTGCGGCATTTTTTGCCTTCATTCCTCAGAGTTTTGGTGATCTTCCTCACACACACACACACAAATACACACACGCACACACACAATAAAACTCACTTGTTTTAATACAGTGAAAACAAGCGAGTGTCTGTGTATGTGTGAACAATATGTATGAAAATTCATATGTATTTGAATTGTATTACCTTTAGCTATAATATATCCCATGTGTATTATATATGTATATATGTGTGTATGCATGTATGCATATGTATTAATAAAATCTGTATCCTCACATAACACTGCTTTTCCATGTCAAATCTAAATCTTAACCTCAGGAAACATAAACAGTTTTGCTCTTACGGTTTTTAAAAACCTTTACAATTTTACAAAGCTGTCAGTTTTCATTGCTCCTGTTGGTTGTTCCCGTTTTCACCGGATTCACTGCAAAGTCAGGACATTTCAGTCCTGTAAATGAACAAAAACAAGTGAACACACACACACACACACACACACACACACACAAACAAATATCAGATGTTCGAAAATATCATGGCAGGAGTTGTACAGATGCAGTCTGGGAAATGCCTTCTGTATTTCCCATCCGGTCTTCCAGCATTCCAGAGCGAAGCCGCATTCAAATTTCAGCTGTTCCCCTCCAGCCGCCGCTCAAAGCAGAGGAGAGCGCCGCCACGCTCCTGGTCATTTTACTGAGTGAAAACATAAGGCTTGTTTGCGCCGAATCTCGAGAGATTGTGGGTCCTCCCTCTTTCCCTCTCTCTCTCTCTCTCTCCCTCTCTCCCCTTCTCTCTTTCACCCTCTCTCCCCTTCTCTCTCTCTCTCACCCTCTATCTCTCTCTGTCACTCTCACGCTCTCGCTCTGTGACTGCGCGTGTTTGACCGGAGGCTGAGCATTCATGGGAAGTGAGAAGGTGCAGCCACACACACACACACACACACACACACACACACACACACACACACACACACACACACACACGTGCAGTGACACTGCCTGGTTCAACCTCCAGATCTACGGGGGGACCTCATCTGCTGGCAGAGACACAACTGAACCCACCTTGGTGTGAGAGGATCCACTCAACGCTGGAGGAAAGCACCACATGAGAAGACCCCTGAATGCTGGGTGGTCCAGACTGACCAGATGAACTTATCAAGCCACTATACTGGATGGTGGTCTCACTTCCTAAAAACGTCTCAACTGTGATCCAATCAGCCTGCCCCAAGACTGGCCAGCATGCGACGGGACCGGTTCCTGCTGGCCGTCACCTTGACCACTGTCCTGGCAGCTGATGTCTACTTTGTGCTTCTTCCCAGGCTGAGAGCCTGGTACCACCTGTCCAGGAGTGGCTGCACCTGCCTGGGGGATAACAGCACTAAGTATGGGGGACCAACGTCCCAGAAATGGACTTCAAACGGCAACTTGACCTTTGAGCAAGGGTCCAAGCTGGAGAGGCTGTATGGTCACCCTCTGTACAACATTGGTCTGCCAGAGCTGACTCCTGACGAGAGGCTGCTGGAAGAAGAGGAGCTGATGGGGTACTACAGGAGGAAAGTGACCCGCTGGGAGAGGTCAGTGCATCCAAAGTGTATGTCTCTTATTGTTTGCTTTTTTTCACAAAATTGCAAAGTACCTGTTATCTTTTCAATTGTGTGAAAAATTCACAGTGAATGGACCAGTGGAAATGGTCCCAAATTAAGATGAGAGGAGATGAGATGGAATGAGATAAGATTAGTTAAGAAAAAATGAGATGAGATAAGACAAGGTGAGATTAGATAAAATAAGATAAAATGAAATGAGATGTGATAAAATACGATTAGATTAGATAAGATGATGAGATGAGATGAGAAGATAATCAATAGTTTTATATTAGTTAAATACAATATAGTTTTATATTATAAAAAACTGTACACTACACTAAAATATCACATGAATATAAATAAATACGTTTGTGTGTATGAAAGTTTGTGTATAGGAACGTGCTTCGAAAATAACTTCCGTTTAAACTTTGGAAGATTTTTTTCCTTCTCCTGTAACGTCACAATGTTTTTTGCCGTCTGCAAATGTTCTGAAATCTAGATGGCTTGATCATCACCCCAAACTGCATCAAACTGAATCTGAGGTTCATTTTCTTCTTCCAGATAAACAGTGTTAAACAATTAGCAGATAAAACTCAGTTCTATGCTGTATGGCCATTCTTTGTAAATATTTTTAATGTAAAACTTTTTTTTTTCAACCATAATTCTCATTACTGTGGCATGTTCACACATCTGATTTTCATTAATGATTTGCTTCTTTATTATTTGTATAATTTCTTTTCCTCTATTAATCAGAAACAAAATATTCATGTTAAAGTATTTCTTGTAAAGTTAAAAATACACAAAAAAATATGGAAACAGTGGAAAAGGGAAATGGGTCTGAGAGACTGGGGTGGCACGGTGGAGGAAAATAACGCTGTGGGTGTGAATCCTGGCTGGATGGCGGAGGATCTTTTCTGTGTGGAGGCTGCAAGTCCAATGAACTAGAGAAGCTACATTTGCTCGTTTGTGTTTGTCTTTGTGTCTGCCCTGTGTTGGACAGGCAGGGTGCTTCTCCATCTTTCACCACACCTACCCACCCTACAGCCTGGACAGCAGCACCCCCACAGCCCTGATTAAAAATGAATGGTTCGGATCAGGAATGTATGGCTGTGAGACTGGAAAAATACTAAAAGTACACTGATCTCATATCTCCAAATAAAAATAACTTTACAGAAGAAATGTTAAGAAGGTCTCCACTTTCAATGTAACTTCATGGCAGCTGGTACTTTCAAATGATAAGATAAGATACTATAAACATTTATTAGTCCCACAAGTGGGAAATTTGAAAGATAATAAAATAGAACAAAGTAGAAAAAAATACAAATGCACTCTATACATTCTAGAAATATAAAAATAGGATAAAATAAAAATATGTTCATGTGCAATGTAAAAATGTATAGCTATATATGTAAACTATATGCAAACTTAGAATAGGCATGCATGTACACCATGGGCATATGTATGTATATATGTATATTGTGGATATATAAATAAATATTAGAACACTGGATACACACACACACACACACACACAAACACACACACACACACACACACACACACACACACACGAGCAACAATAGGTTTTAATATTTACCATACTGATCCCTGATCAAATTGCTTGTGTCCTCTGCACTGAGTGAAATTGACAACTGACAATGTCACCCAGGGAGCGAGCAGTGTGTGGAGATGGTACTTTGCTCAAGTACACCTCAGTGGTGCCACTGGCAGTCCTGGGATTCAAACCCATGGCCTTCCAATCACAGGGGTAACTCCCTAGCTACCAGACCACCAGCTGCCCCATTATCAGCTTTAAAGTTCTAAGTTGCAAGACAGTTTACTGATAAAAATTGCAGTTAAAGAGATATCACTTACAGAATGATCTTTAAATTTAAACGATCTTGAATGATCTTTAAAAATGTGTCGTGGTAAGGATGATTTATCATCATTTATCTGAAAAAAAAACTATTTGTAGTGTGACAATTTGTGTTATCAGAGTATGTAGATATTCTGTGTACTTAAAACAAGATACAAAAGCTGGTAATGATTCTCCACATCTTAGGAAAAAGTGGTGTAACATCTGGAGAAATAGTTGTAAGCTTCAATAAAATGTCAGGTCTGCTTTAGAACATATCTAAAAGAAGCACTTAGACTACTTTACTGAAGATGCTACTTTACATAACATCTACATAAGCCTTTTACTGCAACTGACATAAACCTACATCTTATTCTATCAAGTGTCAGTCACCAGTAAGTCCAGCAAGTGTTAGTCCAGTAAGCGTTATGACAGCTGACACTTGTTGGAATAAACCTTTATAAATGTTCATGAATTGCTTAAGTAGCCTTATGAACACTAACGAGTATCTTTAATCTTTAATTTAAGAAGTTTAGTTCATTTGTACCGCTAACAGTAAGTCATACTGTGTTATAAACCACACCCGCTAGTCTGGTCCACCTCATGGAAGCTTGATGCCAAGTTTCCGACATGAACTTACAGTAAAAGCTTTGGGTGACTATTGACTTCCAGTGTTAGCGACATTACCCTCATAGCTCCAGTACTAAAGTAAAGAAGCAAAATCTGGACTCCAAACACATCTCGTCTGATCAACCACATCTAGGATTGGTGGAACATGTTATTTTTCATTGGATGGTTTCTTTAAAATTATGGATGGTAGGTGCCAACAATTATGAAAAAGGGTGTCCTGCTGTAATGAGGGTTTTGTCCAGAAGACCCTGTTTGAATGTCTGGTTTTATGACATGTGTCTTCTGCTGAAGGCCAGGAGTGTAAACAGCTTCACTGACATGACAGACTCATTCTATTATCAAAACCTCTCGGATGCTCCTCTGGTGGAAGGATCTCCACTGCTGTTAATTTGATCTAATGTTGCTCTCCAGGTTTCAGTGCATTTTAAATAAAGAAATGTTCCCAAGATGATTGGACCAGATCCTAGCCTAAGCACGAGTTCAAATCAGGAATATGTAAATGACTGTCATGGTGTGATGTGATTCAAGAGGTCTGTCGCTTCTCCGCGGACACGGACATCACACACCCGCACGAACCATGAACAACGTGTTAGCATTCCCATCGCCTCCAGGTCAGAAAACACAGGCCGCATTTTCTGGCTGTCAGTGTTGCTCTGTGGGAGGTTTGATCTGTTCCCCTCTTGTTATGATACAACATCTCCTCTCTACAGCCAGTAAATTGCAATGAAACCTGAAACCTGCTTACACTACGGCTCCACAGTCAGTGACAGATCTAGAACTGACTAAAACCTGCTTAATTTACAGCTGTACTTTCAGTGACATATCTAGAACTGACTGAAACATGCTGGCACTATGGTTGCAATTTCGGTGACATATCTAGAACTCCTTGAAACTTGCTTATGCCATGGCTCTACAGTCAGACTGATTTATCTAGAACTGATTTAAACCTGCTTACACTACGGCTTTACAGTCGGTGATACATCTACAACTGATGGAGACTTGCTTAGACTACGGCTCTACAGTCAGTGACATATCTAGAACTGACCGAAACCTGCTTACATAAGGCTCTACAATCAGTGACGTATCTAGAACTGACCGACACTGGCATACAGTAAGGGTCTACAGTCTGTGTTGTACTTAGAAGTGATGGAAACCTATGGCTCTACAGTCAGTAACGTATCTAGAACTAATAGAAACACTAAGGTTCAACAGTCAGTTTTGTATCTAGAACTGATTGAAACCTGCTAACACTACATCTGTACTTTCAGTGACATATCCAGAACAGACTTAAATCTGCTTACTCTACAGCTGTACTTTCAGTGACATATCTAGAACTGACTAAAACCTGCTTACACTGCAGCTCTACAGTCTGTGTTGTATCTAGAAGTGATGGAACCCTGCTTACACTAAGGCTCTACAGTTAGCATTGTATCTAGAACTGACAGAAACCTCCTTACACTAAGACTATACAGTCAGTGAGGTATCTGGAGGGGTGTGTGTTTGATTGAACTATTCCTGCAGAGTTTTGAGTGTAAATCCAAGGGTAAACTCATGAGGCCTAGTTAGCTTTACCCACCACTGAGCGCTTTAATCCGGGAGGTGTTGTGAAACCTCTGCCCAGCCTGTGGTTTGTGGCAACACTGAGGTCAGCTGTACTGATTGCAAGGGGCAACCTTGGAGGACAATAATCACCTCGGTGGGAGTCTGTCATCAATCAATGCGCTATTTACACACAAGGCAGAGTCTTGTGTGTGACGAGGAAGTCCATACGGCCAAACCGCACCATATCCAGCGTCCAGTCAGGGCTGAAGTGGGACTGGTTTTCAGACACAGGACGGCCTGCCTCCATACTCTAAAAAAAGGAGGAGAAAAAAATAGAAACCTTTTTACGAGAGAAACTAGAGAAAGGCTAATTAGAGGGGAATACTTACTTTTTAAAATTACCCATAATTCAGCAGATGTAAACAGTCATTCAGAGTGAGTTTGGTGTAAAACGGCTCATTTATAGAGACTCAGATTTCTTTACAGTGGTAGTGAATGGAACCAGACGTCCAACACAAATATAGCCATTTTATTTATATCGGCCCCCAGTAAACCTCCATGTGTCTTCTTATTGTATCTGTGAAATGTTAATGATGGGGAAGAATGTCAAATTTGAACTAAATCACTTTTCTTTTGGGACAATTTTTGCCTCATGACACCCTGCCTGTACCCTTCCACCATGAACGTGTTTAGTTTTAGGGTAGAAATCTTCTCTAAACTTCTCAGGTATTAGGCAGCACATTCATAACCATTTCATGTATTAACTTTCTGTGAGAGAGCTTTTAGAGGCAGACGTTTGGTTCCATTCGCCACCACTGTGAACGATTTTCAACTGGTAAGTTTCTATAGAATGGAGTGTTTGTAGGTTTGTCCATTATAACTGGCCAAAATGTTACTGAAAATTCTCCAGTGCGTTTTAACCCAGAGGGACTGTGGCAGAGGCAGTGATTTCTGTGGGGTCAAACTGACAGTGTTTTTGATCGGCTAGCAAATATTTGCAGCCTGATGGCTCAATGGTGCAATGTGATGGTTCAAAGTCCTCCAGAATGCAGCTCACTCTTTGATACAGGACAGCACAAGATAAGACAACAAATGAAAAAAGCAAAAGTCACACCATGACAGATTATTGATTATATGTTGGGCCTTACTACATTTATTTTATCTATTAGGTTGACTTGTCACTGTGTTAATTGAGCTTAAAAGTAGAGTTTAATATGTTATTTGTTGCATTGGAAAATACAATCTATTTTTTATCCCTTCATCAGTCCCTCACTACAGTACCTAGGATGCTTTATGCAAACTGATAGCTAATATTATAATTATTATTATAACTACTTTATATTATCACTATTAGGTGGGTGTCTCCCAACCCTGAGTGTCATTCTATCCACTGAGCTATAGGCCAGTTTCGTGCAGAGCTTTAGCACGCCCCACGCAGTTCCTCAGTATGGCCAGGTTGCTTTGGTATACCAGGTGGTTGCTCTGGTGTTCCAGGTGGTTCCTAGGGCATTGCTAGGTGGTTGATAAGCTGTTGCTAGGAAGTTTCCCAGGCTGCTAGAGTGATGGTTGCCAGAAAATCCATTTAATGTTTTGTAGTGTTTTTTTTATAGTTTATAGTGTTTGTCTTTATTCTTATGTCATTAAATGCTTCAATGTATTTGTTATTACTCTAATGTTATACAAAGTTTTACTATTTGTTTTTTTTTAACTGTTATTAAGACACTCACCGCCCAGATACATGGCTGTCTAAGTCAGTACAGTAGACTAGCATTAACGTAAAGTTTTGCATTTTGGCTACAAATTCCCTGAGGTTTTCTAATAAGAGTGTGCGATTACTTTAATGGCAAGGCAGCTGGAGCTGAGAATATTAACACTTTAGCTCCCCCCTGCCTGTGAGAACATGTTCACACTGGAGCACCAGGAAATCTCCTGATGCTCAATGCTCCTTGACTACACCCATGAGAGCATTCGTGAGGTCAGGTACTGGTGTTGGAAGATTACAGTTACTGGTGTTGGAAGATTGCAGTGACGATTTGATTGCAGCCTCAAGAACATTCGTGAGGTCAGGTACTGGTGTTGGAACATTGCAGTGAGGAGTTGATTGCAGCCTCAAGAGCATTCGTGAGGTCAGGTACTGGTGTTGGAACATTGCTGTGAAGATTTGATTGTAGCCACGAGAGCATTAGTGAGGTCCGTTACTGATGTTTGTTGATCAGCTCCAGATCGCAAATGCCAAGACGGCTGTGGTTTATGGTCATGGGCAGCTTTTCATGGTATTCCTTTTAATGGTATTCCACAACTTCAGCCACAGCAAGCGTCACTTTCCAAAACACACTCTGTAATTAAGCTATCAGTGCCAAATGCCAGCACTCCATCATTTAAACTTGGAACTCTTACACATTTCCCCAATCTTGAGAAATATACACCGATAATGCATGCTGGACTATAGAACGCATTTCTGCTATGGAAACCTCTACTGCTCTGGGAAGAGGTTGGAACATTGCTATGAGGAACCAACTGCACAAGAGCATTAGTGAGGTCAGGATGATCAGTTCTGGACCACAACTCATCCTAAAAGGAGCTCCATCTCATGAGTGTCCCGTTCTACTGCTTAGTGCTTTTCTATGTAAATACTGGAATGCATATAGGACGTCATGAACCCCAGTTGACTGAGACATTCTCCTTCACAGGCAGCAGAAGTTGTTCATCGAGGCTGCTGCAGCGTCCAACTTCTCTGTGCCTGAGCAGCCTGTGACCTTTGACCCTGACGCTAGCTGGCTGAAATTCCACTTGGGGATTAACCGCTACGCTTTGTACTCCAGAGATGACCACAGCATCAACAAGCTCCTGCAGGACATGCAGAGCGCCACCATCATTGGTGCAGGTAATTTCAAGTCATGACCAATAACAAACACTGGTATATTAATGGACATAAGCTGTCAAGACAAGTCAACTTTGACAACCTTCTATAACATGTTTATGGCCTGGTTATGTCAATGTCAATGTCACACGGTTCACCTAAACCAACTGGTTCCACGTTTGCATGCATGTGTGCATTTTTGCTCTTGTTGATCTGCAGTTTCTTGACAGACTGCCTGGCTTCAAGCAGCCAATGCAATTAAGTGTCAGTGCAATTAAGTCTAGAGAGCTGGAGTCTGACTGACATCTTCATCTCTTTTAGATTACACTCAGGATGAAAAGGCCTTAAAGGGAACATGCGACTGCTCGCAAGGTACGTCATCATCTTCTATCGTTCCAACTTATCACTATGTGTCTCTGTTTCTCTGTATTTCGGACCAGAAAATCTTATTTTAAACACAGGCAATCTCCACACAGTTAAAGAGGAAGTCCATCAAACTCCCCCCATAAATAAGTGGTCAAGATGTAAACAGGGTGGTTCAGACTGGATTGGGTGGCTCCAGAGTGGTTCAGTGGGTTTGACGGTTCCAGAGAAACTCACCAAGTAGGAACTGATCATAGTGGTGGTGAATGGAACCAGATGCCTGCCGTTAAAAGTGCTGAGAAACTTAACCTAGACCCATTCATGATGAAGGGGTACATGCAACGCCCCATGCAAAGTATTCAAACTGATCTAGATTGGCCACTATTTCACCATTACGCATATACACACATATGACAGTGATTTGTATTGGAGACGTGACGTCTGGTTCCATTCACCACCACTGTAAAGAAATCTGAATCTCTAATATGCATCGTTTCACACCAAACCCATTCCGAATGACTCATGGGGAAATTTAGAAAGATCAGTGGAATTTCCCTTTAAGATGGATTTGTAGCCTGAAGGCAGGACCAGTAAATGAAATGAAAATGTTGTAAAGGCGGCTATAGCGAATAGAGCCGCAGGCTTTACAGCGACTGATATTATGACACTGCGCCCTTTCATAGCAGCTACTGGCTGAACCACAGGAACCTTACAGCCACAAACAACTGCCCGTAAAAGTAAATCGCTCTGAAGTGAGCCGTTATTTAGCTGCGTCATTCCGCCAACATGCCCACCCCCCAAACCATGCAGGCCCCTTCGCATAAATACACAGTACAGACTTGCAAATATTTTTTCTTCCATCCCAATGGGGGATAAAAGTTAACCACTTCCTCACTGGCTTGTCCTTCCTCATCTTTTACTTACATTTATTTTTCACTCAATTTCTTTAAGCCTCTCATTTCCAAGGCTGCAAAGTATGGCTGTTACGCTCGGACTTGCTTGCAGTTTCGAGCTGATTCATGAGTCACCTGTTTTGGAGTGGTTGCGAGCCATTAAAACTATTGCGAGAGGCTCGGGGAGGCTAAAAGAAGGCTGTGGTTTAGGGTCGGAGGCAGCTTTCCACAGTATGCCGCAACCTCAGACAAAGCAAGTGGAACACAGGCCACAGCGAGCACCGCTTTCAAAAACACCCTCTGTAATTAAGCTATCAGTGCCAAATGCCTGCACTCCAAAACACCCTCATCAAACCTGGAACTCTTACACAGAGAGATATACACACCGATAACGCATGCTGGGCTCCTCCGCATCCAGTGCTTCTTCTCCAATCAAAGGCTGGCTCTCCTTTGCTGCTATACCGACCTCTTCTCTTCTGAGAACATTGCTGTCAGAATCAGAAAATATTATTGATCCTGAAGGAAACTGCTTATGCTACAACTGCCCAGACACACTGAGACATAAAGACACAATCAATATAAAATAATAGTGTGTCAAAATAAAACTCTCCAAATACTCAGAAAATGCTTGCTGTGCAGATACAAGTTGTGTGTGAAAAATGGAGCCACCTTAAAACATTAAGACATTATAAAGATAAACCAGCATCTGGAAGGCTAAGCAATCTCTGAATAAAATGTTGGTAAAAAAAATAAAAACCCTACATTGTTGCCAGAGATCTACAGAAAGATTTGGCTGTACTGACCCATGCTGCACAGTTGTGGGACCAAGATCATCTTCATGGAAATCAGAAAGTAACCGTAACCTGATATAAACAAATTTAACATCTGAAGCAACACAGCACTTAGATGAACCAGCGGCATTTCGTAATCACCTACTGCGGCTTGATCTTTGGCTACAATCACCAATAAAAAAAGGAGCTGCATTTCAATCTAAAAGCATCCTGCCAACTGTTAAGCATGAGGTTGGATCTTTTAATGCTTGGGGTTGTGCTGAAAATCTACTGACTCTAACTTTGGAGGTGAATATGTGTGTCTTAAACATTCCTTGGAAACTGGTCAGGTTCAGGGACTGGACTCAAAATGAAAGCCTTTGAAACTCCTTCAGGAAGCCTGGAGAACTAGTATTTGAGACTAAAATACAAGAAAGTTTGGCTATTTGGAAGCAAAATATGAAGAAATGAAGGGTGGTTCAAGACTTTTGCTTAGTGCCGTCAATATATAGATGTAGATGTATACACATGTGTATATACATGTTATACATGTTTATATACATGCAGTCACATACTATACACACAGCTCTGGTAAAAAATAAGAGACCGGTGCAAAAATGTTCAGTTTCTCAGGTTTTATCTTTTATAGGTGCGAATGTTAAACTGAACAGCTCTGCCTTAGTTTTTAAGAACTGCTGACAATATTTCCAAACAAAAATATTGTTCTGTAAAGCATAATTTTAAAGGAAATGACAAAACATCAAAAATAAGAGAAATGATTGAGTTTTATAGAACTTGAATAATTAAAAGAAAACAAATCTCTTGTTCACTCAAACAAAAGGGCAATAATTACTATATATATATATATATATATATATATATATATATATGCATAGAGATATACAATACTGTATAACTTCATTTCTTCTCATTTGCTTTAAATCACATTGTTGGTGCAAATATACTTGTCAAAATTTCTTATCTTTGGCATATTGAGTAGATTAAATTAAATAAATGGGAACAGGATGCAAAGTGCCAATATACTGATCACTGCCTGATCATGTGGAATCATCTCCTCCTGTTTCTACTCTGGTTCAGGACTTCAGTTAGATGCTCTTTGTTGTGCTTGAATTATTCATGCATAGATCACTGTGTGTCTTAACAAACAAAAACATTCCTCTGAAACTGGTCAGGTTCAGGGACTGAACTGGAAATGAGAGTCTTTGAAAGTCCTTCAGGAAGCCTGGAGAACTGTTCCTCAAGACCACATTAAAATACAAGTCTGTCTCTTTGGAGGCAAAATATGAAGAAATGCTGGGTGGCTCAAGACTTTTCCATAGTACTAAACAAATATACACACACACATACACACACACAGAAACACACACACACAGACAACAATGAATGACTAGTCCTGGCTAATGTTTCACAAACTATGTTACATCATAAAAAATCCTTATCTCCTCAGTGGTTAAACCAAGTGGGCATCATTTGAAGCTGGCCCTGAAGCTGCAAGACTTTGGGAAAGCTATGTTTAAACCTATGAGGTAAGTCTAACTATAACTTAGTGGATAATCTGATGTATGACTACATGCTGTAAATGGTTGGGCCTGGTTTTCAGGCAGGAGCGACACGAGGAGACACCTGAAGACTTCTTTTATTTCGTCGACTTCCAGAGACACAACGCAGAGATTGCCTCCTTCCACCTGGACAGGTCTGCTGGTTCACTCTCATCAAATACACTCAGGCAGTCTTTAACTACAACACATTAAAGTCATACTAATAACTGTCCAAAATATTTCCAAATCAGCTCCAACAGGGGACAATTTCATAGAAAAATCTGAATAACTAAATGGAGAAACAGATGCTTCTAGACCGGTGTATTGCATGATGTGATTAAAAGACACTTCCACCATTTCTTCCAAATTCCCCCACAGATAAGTGGGTAAGATGTAAGTACAGCTCTGGAATAAAAGGCCACTGCAATGTATTTTTAAATCAGCATCTCTGTGAGCATGATAATTCCATGCCAGTGTCTGTTAAATTCCTACACAAGCACCTCATTCTGCTTTATGAGGTACTGATTAGTGATCACCTGAATCACATCTTATTTAATGAGGAAAAGAATAAAAACACTGCTGTAATCAACACTCTACTCTCGCAATGAAACCAGTTGGATGGTAAAACACTACTAGAAGTACGTCAAAGGTAATTATTGTTTGCGTGAACAACAGATTTGTTTTCTTTGAATTATTCAAGTTCTGTAAATGCTGCATCATTTCTCGTATTTTGATGTATTGATATTTCCTTCAAAATCATGCTTTAAAAAACATTATTTTTATCTGGAAATTAGGAGAAATGTTGTCAGCAGTTCCACAGTGGTCTCTTATTTTTTCCCAAGGTGTAGTGTGGTTCAGAGTGGGTTTGGTGTGAAGCTCGATGTAAATTCAAGAAATCAAAATTGTTCACAGTGGTGGTGAATGGAACCAGACGTCTGCCTCGATAATCTCCCACATGTTATTCAATGAAATGGTTAGGAATGTGCTATATGATGCCCGAGACATTGTTTTACCAGAGTTGTGAGAAGATTTTGGCCTAAAACTCCATCCATTCTTAGTGGAGGGATATACGGCAAAATAGTTCCCAAAGAAAACTGATTTCGTTCAAATTTGCCATTATTTTACCACAATTAACATTCCATATCAACACTCAGAAGACAGGTTCACTAGAAGTTGATGAGGAGTAGTAAATGGCTACATTTGTACGTTACATTTGGTACCATCACTGCAAAGAAATCCAAGTCTCTACCATGAACCATTTCACACCAAACCCACTCAGGATGACTTTATATCTGCTGAATTGTGGGGGAGTTGTGAAAATGTGGTTGGAATTCCCCTTTTAATTCCATCTCTAAATGTACACTTTCCATAACTGGAGGGCTAATTCTGGAATGGCGGCCTGTAAATACTTCTGAGTTTATTTCAGGGGGTGTTTTTCAGCCCAAAAAACAAAACGAATTGTTTCAAGGCTGTGAGCTGAATTGTCAGCATGTCCGAGCGTCTGAAATAAGCAGTTATTCAAAAACGCCTCCCTGTAATGAATGCTTTTCCCTCTCGCTGCATTGTCTGCGCGGCAGATCCTCCAAAAGGTGTGTGCAATAAACTTAGAACCGAGAACTGAAGTAATGACAGACCACCCACCCGCCCTCCCACACAAGCTTCATCACTGAAAAAGAATTGGTCTTTAAGGCTACAAGTAAACACAGATCGAGCCTCCCGACGCTTGGTGGGGAGCAACCACTGATTCACTCAGTATCTTAAGCGTGTCGAGACAAAGGACAGCATTAAGATCTGCGGCTTGAAAACCCATTTCTGAGCAGCCTGTTGAGCCAGACGTACTTTGTAATGAGGCGGCGAAGCATGATTAGACACAGCTTTCATTCTAGAGATGAGTAATTATGGGGGGGGGAATGTATCTCACCTGCGGCCTGTATCTCACAACCTGTAAGCATTAATGTGAGGCCTCTAGCAAAAAAGTGGTGCAAGAGAGGCTTATTAACAGGATGCGTATTCTTAGTCTACTGTAGCATTTCGGGGAAGCTTTCATTTCATCATCCACTTGAAGCTTAAGAGGTTTTTCTTTAATATTTTTTCATCTCAGTGATTCACACACGTCCTGTTTACTCGGAATCGTCCCAAATATAGATCTTTTTCTTTTTCATTTCTAAAGCAGATATCATACAAACACACACACACACACACACATATATATATATAAAATCATGTGTGTGTATATATATATATATATATATATATAATCA
>JBBPCX010102156.1:0-22759 GCA_037974365.1 Hydrocynus forskahlii
ACAGAGAGAGAGAGAGAGAGATTGTTGCTCATTGTATTCAATGGGGAACAATAATGGTCATAAATATTCATGCTTTAGGCATTAATGAATGTATTAGGACATTAGGATTAAGTTTAGAGCACGCTGTAGTTCCAGAATAGTAGAATAGTCATAGACCTCACTGTGGGTATACCACACACCTGCAAATATATGCACACACACAATATATAACACACACACATATAACAGACCACCAGAAAAGACCTCACAAGTTGTGTTTCTCACATTTTACTGTAATAAATGAGGTTCCCACAACTATAGCAATACACACACTGGGTGAGTGTTTTCCTCTGTGTGGCCGTTAGCCAAGGCTGCTCTCCAAAATCACTTCAAAAACCCTGGAAACTAGCCAGCAGCTTTTTTCCTTAAAAAAAGAGCAAGCTAAAATACATAAACGTTTAGAGAGCTTTGAAAGCTTACACTTAACACTGAGGGATAAGACGCATAATTACGGGTTTGATAAGGCACTTTCAGCACGCTGTATTGTTAGTGCAAGCTTTAGGCCTCATGACTAAGAGCAGAGAAATCAGGGCCAAGCTCAGCTCTGTTTACCTACTTCTCTCTCTAAAGGCCTCTTTACGAGAGCAAGTACAAGGTTTTTTCTTTTAAAAAAACGGGTCCGGCTCGGCTTCCACTCCAGGAGTATCCCCAGTAAACACTCGCCGAAGACCTGCTGCTGGAGACAGAGTTCAAAAAAGAGGTATTTGTGTCCAAGTAAAACAGTTCAGGACATAGATGGCACCTGTGCTTTAGAAAAACTGGCCCTTAGCAACCATCCCTGTTTTGGTTCCATCTCACTTGGACCAGGCTCTCCTAGCAGGCTAATGAAATGCATGCAACAAAAATAACGCGTGCGCGGGGAGGGTCACGTCATGCAGAGTTAAGAACAGCTGTGTCTGTCTCCCAGGAGACCCCGCCATAAAGCCGGCAAGACCCGAACACTCTTGCTGCTCTCCAGCTGTTTGCTTATGTCATGGACACAGAGTGTGAAAGATGAAATTAGAGTGTCAAAACATCATCAGTGGTGTGGACACTGAGTCGTTCTCATTTTGAAGGAAAGGTGTTCTCAGGGACGACTGGACCAGTGGACTTATGATGTCCTTCAAAAAACATAAAGTCAGATGTTGGACCTACAGTGTCCCTCAAAACCAAAAAAATCAACCATTGGACCTACTGTGCTTTTCAAAAAGCAACCAATACCACTGGATTTAAAGTGTTCCTCAGAAAACAACTAATCAATCATTGGACCTTCAATGTCCTTTTAAAAGACAAGAAGTCAGATGTTGGGCCTACAGTGTTCATCAAAAAAAAAACCTCAACCACTAGAGTTAATGTTCCTTAAAAGACAAAAAGTCAGCTGCTGAAACTACACTGTACCTCAAAATCCAAAAACCAAATGATTGGATCTACAGTGTCCTTCAAAAGACAAAAAATAAAATCAATCATTGGACCTACTATGTGACTAAAAATTAAAAAAAATTGACCACTGGACCTACAGCGTCCTTCAATGGACAAAAAAAATCCACTACTGGGTCTACAGCAATTAATACTGCTGTACTTATAAAACAACTAATTGACCTTTGGACCTGTCGTGTCCTTCAAAAGACAGAATGTTAGCTGTTGGACTTATAATGACCCTCAAAATCTGCCAAGAATCAATTATTTGAGCTGTGGCGTCCTTCAAAAAACATAAAGTCAGATGATGTAACTACAGTGTCCCTCAAAATTAAACAATTATCAACCACTGGATCTACAGTGTCATTCAAAAAGCAACCAACACCACAAAATCTGAAAAATCAATCACTGGACCTACAACGTTCTTCAAACGACAAAAAGTCAGTTGTTGGGCCTACAGTATTCCTCAAAAAAAAAAAATGAACCACTGGATCTACAGAGTCCTTTGAAAGACAAAAAAATCAGTCGTTGGACCTACGGTGTCCCTCAAAAAACTCAACCATTGGACCTACAATGTTTCTCCTTCCTCTCTTAAATTGTTCTTCATTTCTCTCTCACTTTCTCTCTACAGAGAGCTGAACTTTAACGCCCTGCAGGAGTTTCCCGTGGCGATTCGAACTCTGGCCAAGCTCCAGGAGCTGTGAGTAACCCTCAGTAACCTTACCCAGCATGCATCTGTTCCCGGAGTCCCCTCTCTGAGTGCCATCCGGCCCCAGTAACCATCGGCAAACTCGCTCAGAGCAAAGAAGCGCAGCGGCCGGATAAAATCTCCGGCAGCCGCAGCAGATGTTCAGTGAGGCGAGTGCATAAGTCCTTCCGTCTCAAGTGTCCTGAAGCGTTCTGGGGTTGAGCCCTAGCCCCCAACAGGTGCTTCTATACCATACCGAGCGTGTTTACATCAGCGGATGCTCCGGACGGATGGACAACACGTGTTCACTAAAGCCTCACTGCGCATCTGCAGAGACTCGAGCGCAGCCCATCTGTTACTGCACTAAATATATTAAAAACAAAAGAATTCAATGTCACTATAGAATTTTAATGTCACTATATCACCCCCTATGCCTCCAATAGTGTATTATAATCTGTCAGAATGAATATGTGGATCAGCCAATCATTATAGAGCCTTATAGAGTACTTTTTAAATAATAAGAAGTTATATCACCCCCTATGTTTTCTGTAATGTATTACAGTCTTTCAGAATAACCCTTTGGATCAGTTAAACAATATAGAACATTATAGAACACATTTTAAATGAAACAATAAAAGTAACATCACACTCTGCATTTCCTGTAGTAAATTACAATCTGTCAGAATGAGCACCTCATAGAGCACTTTTGAAATTAAATGATATAAGTCATATCGCCCCTTTTGGTACCTGTGGTGTATTAGAATTAATGTGTGGATCATTTGAACCTTTCTGAGAACATTTCAAATAAAACATTAGAAGCTATACCACACCCCACTGGTCTGTAATGCAATACAATCTGTCAGAGTGACTGTTTACATTATATCAACACTACAGAGCCTTACTTAGTGCTTCAAACATGAGACAATAAAAGCCATGTTACCCCCTACATTTCCTGTTGTGTATTATAATCTAACATTATAGAGCCTTACAGAAAATGAACATTATAGAGCCTTACAGAACTCTTCTTAAATTAAGTAATAGAAGTCATTTCGCCCCCTGTGTTTCCTGTGATGTATTACAATCTGTCAATGAATATGTAGATCATATGAACATTACAGAGCCCTATTTCAATGAAACAATAAAAGCTATATGTCCCATAGTATATTACAATCTGTCAGAATCAGCATTTGGATCAAATTAACATTATAGAGCATTACAGAGTACTTTTTAATCTAATTATAGAAGTGATATTGCCCCTAGGCTTTCTGTAGTGTGTTACAATCTGTCAGAATGTATGTGTGGATCATATGAACATTATAGAGCACCTTGGCTGTTAGGTAAGAAGTACTGGTGTGCAGCAAAAGTCCCTGAACTAACTAATCATGGACTAATCATTCCAAATGTTTTCCCTCAAACTATGAATTACACACAGCAGCTCACATAGACAAGGAACAGACTCCGCCGACACATCCAACTCAAAAGACTCACTACATCATCTGTTGTAAAGTATGTGTTCATCTATAGTACTCAGATGGATGTGTTTTCTTTAATTTTTCAGAGGTTTCCACAACAATAATATCAGAGCCATTCCTGAGAGAGCATTTGTTGGAAACCCACTGCTGCAGACCATGTGAGTACACCTAACACAAACACACACACACACAAACACACACAATCCTGCATGAGTGGCAGGAATATGTTTGCATGCCGGCCAAATCTGTCCCTCAGGAGTGATAGAAACGCTTCATTATCTCACCAGTGCAGTTCTCCTTTGAACATGAACTTTCTGAAACACAGAATAAAGGTTAGAGTTGAAATTTTGTTCATTATGTCATATATTTTTGCATCAATCTTTAAGGGAATGCAGCCAATTTTTCAGTTTCTGCAAAATGTAAGTATAAGTAGGTTGAGATATAAGTAATTCAGAGTGGGTTTCGTGTGAAATGGTTCAATGTAGAAAAACTATTTTCTTTACAGTGGTGGTGAATGGAAACAAACATCTCCAACTCAAACACCCATTTTATTCACTATCACTTTATTCACCAGCCATTTTATTCACTATTGACCCACAGTGAAGCTCCATGTATCTCTGAGTGTTAATACTGAAATTTGATTATGGTAAAATAGTAAATCTGAAACTTTCTTTGGCTGCTACTTTGCCCTGCATGTACTTCTCTCCACCACGAATGGGTTTCATCCACTTTATTTCTGCCAAATAATTTGTTTTTCTGTGTTGATCGCATGATTTCCAAGTGCTATTGTAGTGTGTGATCTAACAAAGCTAAATTTGCAGCAAAAATACTTTTTTGATCAAGCAAATGCATGACTAGGAGTACAGGTCACAGACGTGTCATTAAACAAGACACCAATAAGCATGTACAAACCATACTAAGCTGTAACGGCAGATCTGAAAGAGAAATTTTCCTTTTTTGGGCCCATGTGGTTAAAAAATTTATTTTCTTCTCATGTCTCAGGCATCAGATATTTAATTTACAACCAATTCATGTTCTGTAAAGGAGCTTTTAGAGTCTGTTCAGACGTCTGGTTCCATTCAGCACCACTGTGAAGGATTCAGCTTCTGCAGAACGGATTGTTTTAGAACATTTAAAATGCAGAACTTTTTAAAACATGAGTGGAATTCATTATAAAACCACCTGAGGTGCATCAGCTTGCTTTTTTCCCAAGAACTGTAAAATGAATGTTTCTTATAATGGAACTGGCTTATTGTGCAAAACCTCTGTTTATACAAAACAGTGTTTGGAAACCACATAAGTGAGTCTGTTGGAGATTAACAAGCGTGATGGTTGAAAATGTGATAATCGATGGATTTAAAACATAACACCTACAGAAATGCATCTGTATTAACAAAAACAAACCTTATCCTCATCACCCCCCACCCCCTGCCACCTCCCTCCAGCCATTTCTATGAGAATCCTGTCCAGTTTGTTGGAAGATCCGCTTTCCAGTTCTTGCCAAAGTTACACACCCTGTAAGTACAACTATTAGAGTTACATCAGACTGTTGAACTTACTACCAGCCTAGGAGAACATATACAGCCCTAGAAGAACACCAGCAACTCATCTACTTCATCATATCTCAATTAATACTAACCCTCATAGGATCAGCACATAAAACCTCTGATCTTCTCAAACATATTCCAGTTCCAATCTCATAATCTCTACAAAAGACTGCAATTAGTGCCTAGTGTGGTAGTCCTCATTAATATAATTAACATAATTAATTCCATTAATAAACATTACTAGTGAACTTTAATAATTTATTTTGAAAATTGACTTTAATAATGAATTTTAATAATTAATTCTATTAAAAATGATGGTGGTGGCCTAGTGGGTAGGATACTTGCCTCTGGACCAAGAGGACATGGGTTCAAGTCCTACCTTCAGCGTACCACCACTGGGTTCCTAAGCAAGACCCTTAACCCCAAGTTGCTCCAGGGAGACTGTCCCCTGTTATTAGGGAATGGAAGTCGCTTTGGATAAACGCATTTGTTAAATGCCTTAAATGTGAATAATTGATTTCTGTACTGAACAATCAATCAACATTATTATTTAACTTTAATTGTAGATTTTAATAATTGGAATTTAGTAATGGAATTTAGTAATTGGAATTTAGTAACTGACATTAGTAACTAATTGTAATGTCAATTAGCTTTAGAATTGTAATTATTGATGTTTTATAATAGTCTTAAAATGTCTTAAAACTTTACTTAAAACTTTAGTCTTAAAACGTTATTAACAAACTTTACTACTAGTTGATTTTAAAAAGAAATTTTGTTCATTAGCATTTTAGAAATTGTCTTTACTAATTAACTTTACAGATGAACATTTTAGTAATTGATATTACATATAAACCTTACTAATGAGCTTTAATAATGAATATTTTTGTGATGAGCATTTTAGAAATGGTCTTTACTAACTTTAATAACGAATAGTTTCGCAATGAGCTTAACTATTAACTTTAATAATGAACTTTTTATCAATTAACTTTCCTTATAAACTTTACTAATTCATAATTAACATTTTACCAATAACCATAGTTCTGAATTTTACAAATGGACTTTAATAATAGGACTTTATTAACTTTAGTAATGAACTTTACTCATGGCCTTTATTGATGAACTTATTAGAAACTATGAACTTTGCTAATGAGTTGTAATCCTCTTCTCAGCTCCCTGAATGGCGCCAGTGAGATTCGTGAGTTCCCCGACCTGAAGGGAACCACCAGCCTGCAAGTGCTGTGAGTATCTGAGTATCTAAGGGGTTAATAGAAAGAGCCCACAGTCAGCTGCTCTCCAAATGGCTCTCTGAGGGCTCTCTGAATGGTTCTCTGATTGGTTCTCTCAGCAGTTGTCTGAATGGTTCTCTGAACAGTTCTCTGAGCAGTTCTCTGAACAGTTCTCTGAACAGTTCTCTGATTGGTTCTTTGAGTGGTTTTCTGAGCAATTCTCTCAGAGTTTCTCTGAGTGGTTCTGTGAACTGTTCTCTGAATGGTTTTCTGAGTGGTTCGCTGAACAGTTCTCTGAACAGTTCTCTGAATGGTTTTCTGAGTGGTTCGCTGAACAGTTCTCTGAGCGGTTTTCTGAGTGGTTCTCTGAACAATTCTGTGAACAGTTCCTTGAGTGGTTCTCTGAATGGTTTTCTGAGCAATTCTCTCAGAGGTACTCTGAACAGTTCTCTGAATGGTTCTCGGAGCAGTTCTAGCAATGGTTCTCTGAGTAGTTCTCTAAGCAGTTCTTTAAATGGTTATCTCAGGGGTTCTCTCCACAGTTCTGTGAGCAATTTTTGGAGTGGTTCTCTAAGAAGTTCTCTTGGAGACACAGAAGTTGATGTTCAATTAATAGTTAATTAATCATTAGTTCACTGATACCAGACAGGCGGACAGGTTTCCATGGAGTGATGTTCTGGGATTCTCCTTATTCCAATTAAACATGACGGTAGATCTACAAGATTTTAGCACACTGACTCTAATCACCTCCATTACAGTAGTGTGTTTTTGAAGGTGATGAGGTTTGTCCGACCTCACACCCACTTCAAGCTGCTTAGAAATGTTTGCATTTGTTTGTTGTTCTTCTTCTCAAACCAAATGTCCCTTTCTCCTCATCACAGCCAATCATGCCAAACACATCATGCTTTTAAAGGTCATGTGACTTCATGTCATGTGACTTAAATGTGAGAAATGTGTTTTAGGATTATTTAGCAAAATAATGCTTTGTCAAACAGTCTGGAAAAACCACTTCATGGTTTTTAAAACTTTTTACTGATGCACTCCTGTGCAAAAGTCTTCATATTCTGCTTTCAAAGAGCCAGACATTATTGTATTTTTTTGTACACCACTTATCTGTTTTTACCACTTATCCAGCAGATTTTTATTGTTTTATTCTTGTTCATCGGAAAGTTGTCAAGTGAGCAATGATAGATGAAAATAAGTAAAATAAAACAAGTTTTCTTTATAAGATGAAAGAATCTGTAACAGTGCATGTCTGACATCCCATTAACTGGTTGTGTGGTGATGCAGAGTCAAACCCCAGACTGTCCTTTAACTTTAAATGCACTTGTTAGCTGTTTCATCGTTTAATAGCTCCTTAAATATCTAACAGTTGTCTGGTAATCCATGTTATAATTATATCAGGTGCTTTTTGTAGGTCAGTAGTGATGAATAAAAAATGACATTTTCTGGCTAATACAGACTCAAATGGTGAAAATACTATAAGTTTTTATATTAGCAAAGAATGATGTGTGTTTTAGTAAATATTAAGTGAGTAACATGCAAATACAGAAAGTTTCTGTGTCTGCAAAAACTTTTGACTGGTCGTGTATACTGTTATGCATTATTCCATCATTTTAAACTCATTATGTAACGACTCGTTTGTCAGTTATTGCTCAGTTTAGAGTTTAAATAAACCCTGCAGGTCGTAGAAAATGAGTACAACAGTGCTGCTCCGGTTCTTCAGAATATTCTGGAACTGCTTTCGGGAAACTCGATAACAGTAAACACGTGTTGCATCTGTTTGATGATAAATAGACTTAATTAAGAGATATTTGCAAAACACCACCGCTGCCATACATTTGGCCTGTGTTTGTGTGAGTATGTATGAATAGCCATGTATTTGTAACTGTGTGGGGACCAAATGTCCTCATTAAGATGGGACCCCAGAAAATGTGTAAAAGTGGGGACAATTTGCTTTTTACCACAAATACAACTTTTTGGAAAACCTTAAGAGTGGGAAGCATGTGTTTTGGTTGCTGAAGTGAGCGTTTTTTTGTGTTTTTTGTGTTTTTGTGTGTTATGCAGATACAGTATTACATCAGTCAATGGAATGTCCTCACAGAAATAGTAATATAAAAAATGTGTGTGCATACATTTGTGTGTGTATAACTCTACAAAGTGAAGGTTCTGCTTCCCATCATTAATGTGAAAAACTAAAAACAGAGAAACACACTGTGTGTTAATGAAGGTCATCATTTATTCTCATTAAAGCCTGATTGAGTAACATAGACACACACACACACACACACACACACACACACACACACACACACATGCACTTACGGTAACTGGCTGTGTTTGTCCATCTTCCTGAAAGCGCAAACTAGGCCGTCCGCTAAAATTAGAGCAGTTTACCATCAGCAGCGTTAATTAGTGTTTCTGCATCTACAGAATGTTCTGGATCCAGAGCCGCTGTGTGTTTGTGTGTGTTCCATTACTGTAGGTCCACAGCAGAACTAAATTAACTCACTCTTAAACAGTCATTAAAAAGTTATAATTGAATTCGTTGAATATTGTTGCTAATAACTGTATAATTACATGTAAATAATGCATGTATTTACAATGTAAATACTGGTGATAAATTCACTGTCACAACTGGATTACAGTAGTGCAGCTCATATAATTAAGCATTTTTATCAACTTCAGTTTCTGCTCATATAATTACATCAGGATACAACTGTGTAATTACAATACTGTGCAAAAGTCTTCAGCCAACCCTCATTGCTTCATATTATGCTTCCAAAGATCCAGACTTTCTTGTATTTTTAATGTAGCCTTGAGCAACAGTTCTCCAGGCTTCCTGAAGGACTTTCAAGAAATAGGTACAGATGATCAGGCAGTGATCAGTATACTGGTGGTGCTGAATGCTGAGTGTTTGGAACACCTTTATCTAGGAACCTTGTATCTTTAGTCATTTTGCAGTTTGTCACTAATCCACTCAATATGATAAAGATAAGATAGTTTGGCAGGAATAAATTATTATTGGTATAGTAGTATTAGTAGAGGAAGTTGTAGTAGTATTTATTACTTATTATTTATTATTATGTATTGCTGTTGTTTTATTGTTGTATTGTTGTTGTATGTTTATTGTATATTGTCTTTGTGTTTCCTACAGCACCTTGACCAGAGCAGGTTTATCCACTCTACCGGATGATCTCTGTCAGCAGCTACCCAGTCTCAGAATACTGTAAGTACACTCTCTCACACACACAAACAAACACACACACACAGGTGTCAAATCAGATCAGCTGTCACATTTATATTATCAAGTCTAATTATCCAGGCTTCCCCCACAGATGTGTTCGTTCACTGCTACTGTTGCCAGGTTAGACAAGCTTTACTGAGCACAAACTCCTATTCAGTCTAACGAGAAACTATGACACACACACAAACACACGCAACTCAGATTAGAGCATCCTTTTTATTTCGCATGATATTTACAATACTGTATAAAAGTCTTGACCCACCCCTCATTTCTTCAGGTTTTGTTTTGAGTCACCTTGTTTGTGCAAAACTACTATTTAATGTTTGTGAAACTCTCTTATCTTTGGCATTTTGAGTAGATTAAATGAAAGAAAAGGGAACAAATGTGTTACTGTGACAGCCTGCAAAGAACCTAAAGATACAAGGTCCCTAGCTAAAGGAGTTCCAACCACTCAGCATTCAGCACCACCAGTATACTGATCACCGCCTGATCATCTGGAATCATCTGCACCTGTTTCTCCACTGGTTCAGGCCTTCAGTTACATGTGCTTGTTTCTGCTTGAATGATTCATACGTAGGTCACTGTGTAGTTTAACAAACAAAAAACATTCCTCTGAAACTGGTCACGTTCAGGGACTGGACTGAAAATGACAGTATTTGAAAATATTTCAGCAAGCCTGGGGAACTGTTCCTTAAGACTACATTAAAATACAAGAAAGTCTGGCTCGTTGGAAGTAAAATATGAAGAAATTAGATTATTTTGCACAGTACTGAGCACAGCAGTGACCTTGATATGGTCATGTGTGAGGTGCTTATATAAGTCTCCACTTACTGGCTATTTTATGAGAAACCCCTCCCTCTCCCTCCCTTCCATTTATTATAGGTGTTTCTGATAAACCGGCCACCCAGTGTAGTCAGTTACAATCAGAGAAGTGTCACTATTTACATCTGTGTGCCTGTATGTGTTTGTTGCAGTGAGCTGTCCCATAATGCCATTGAGGAGCTGCCCAGCTTTTACCACTGCACCTCACTGCAGGAGATGTGAGTGAAATCTTTCTTTCTTTGCTTCTCACTATCTATCTATCTATCTATCTATCTATCTATCTATCTATCTATCTATCTATCTACCTATCGAGCTATCTATCGATCTATCTATCTATCTATCTACAGTACAGTCTTATTGGTCTTTGTATGTGTGTGTGTGTGTGTGTGTGTGTGTGCGCGCGCAGGTACATGTGTGTTTGTATGTGCGTGTGTATGGGTGTGTATATGTGTGAAGGTTCGTGTATACTTGTGTTTGTGTGTATGTATGTGTGTGTGTGTGTGTGTGTATTTGTGTTTGTGTGTGTGTTTGTGTATGAGTTTATGTGTGCATATGTGTATATTTGAGTGTGTATGAATATGTGTGTGTGCGTGTGTGTGTATGTGTGTGTTGCTGTGGTGACGGTCATGTTTGTTTTGGCTGTGTGCAGTGGACTCCAGCACAATCAGATCAGACGGATCGATATGAACACGTTCCAGCAGCTCACCACTCTGCGCTCACTGTGAGTTGCACCCTGTTTGGAGATCAGTATGAGAACAAATACACGGATGTACAGTACTGGGCAAAACTGGCCAAAAGCCCTACATTTTTTTATTTTTGCTTTGAATCACCTTGTTCATGCAAAAATACAATTTTCATCATTATACTGATCACTGCCTGATCATCTGGAATCATCTGTACCTGTTTCTCCACTGGTTCAGGCCTTAAGTTAGATGTGCTTGGTTGCACTTGAATGATTCATACATAGGTCACTGTGTGACTTAACAAACAAATAACATTCCTCTGAAACTGGTCAGGTTCAGGGACTGGACTGAAAATGAGAGTCTTTGAAAGTCCTTCAGGAAGCCTGGAGAACTGTTGCTCAAGACTAAATGAAAATACAAGAAAGTTTGGATCTTTGGAAGCAAAATATGGGTTCAGACATTTGCACAGTATTGTACATCTACTCATAAAAACAAATGTATCTTTTATACATGCAAAATGCACACATTCTCAACAGGAATACACCTTTACTCAACAATTTGGAACCATTTATTGCCAATACTGAATCATTTGTAGTAGACCCTGAATAATACTAATTTATAGTATATATTAGACTAAATAAGTCATAGACTGAATAATCTATTCTATCCTGAATATGAAATACTAAATGATTCATAGTAAATGCAGGCTTTTATAGTAGATATTAAAAAATTAACAGTGGATCCTGAATAATTCCTTGTAGATTCTGAATAATTCATAGTCAGTACTGAGTATTTTATAGTTAGATACTGAATAATTTAGACACTGAATAATTCATTCTAGATACTAATTTATAGAAGATTCTAACTAATGCCTAGTAGACATAATGAATAAGACACTAAATTCATAGTTGAAAGACTAATTCATAGTCAACACTGAATACTTAGATATGGAATAATTCATAGTAGATACTGAATAATAAACCTTAAGATTAATAATAAGGCTGAACTTTAAAGGGTTAACTCTACACCTACTTTTCCACCGATGTTTTTTCTGGTGCTGGAGCTGATGCTCAGATGGGGCTTTTTTCAAATTGTGAAAGTAGAAGAAAGGGCACCAGAACTGCACTGGTGGAAAAGGGCTGTACATCTACTGACCCTTCTGGAGGTCATCGGACAGAAGGCTCACCAACACCTCCCCCTACTGGCCGACTAGCTTTAACATTAACTGATGGACTGATGTGTGTTATTAGAGCGCACAGCATAACTCTAATAAGAAGAGCTATCTGTGTGTGATTAGGAGCTAAAAGAGCTAAACACAAACTTAAGTAAAAACATCAGAAACTGGGAGGGAAAAAAAAGCTGATGGCCTATATAAACAGTGGCTCGTAAAGTTTCAACTGCAGCTCTGATCTGCCTTTGAAATGAATCCTGCTGCCTGTAGTTCTCAGCGCAAACTGTGTCTGATTGCCCTAAAGCACCAAATAATCATCACTGAAAGAAGATGAGAAGGTGAAACAGCTGCTGGAAGCTGAGGAGTGATTATTTTTCTTTGAAAAATTCAGGGATCTGAGCTGGAACAGGATCGAGACAATTCACCCTGACGCCTTCAAATCACTGCAGTCCCTCATTAAACTGTGAGTACTCATATTTTTACTCATTCACTCTGTCTGATTGCAGTCTGGGAACCGTACATGTAAGAACTGAACACCCAGGCAGTTAAGGGTTAAACAGCCATCCATTTTAGAGTTAAAACCCATACACACTCACATAAGGGGTTAAACATATGCATTTAGCAGTTACACTTTAATTTAAGAGTTAAAACCTGCACATAAGGGTTATACTGTCATTTAAAGCTTAGGCACTCATTTAAGGTTTAAAACGTGCATTTAAGGGATAAACACTAATTTAAAATAAGTATTCATATATATATGTAACACGTATTTAAAACACATACATAAATGGGTTAAAACACTCCTTTAAGGGTTAAATACATTCATTCAAAGGTTAAACGCTCATTTAGGGCTTGTTGTATTGCACTGATATTTTAAACACTCATTTAAGTATTTAATAAATCAAACGGAATGTGACTTAGTGCAAAATGAGAAAGATCCACTGTGACCCAACACACCCCTCTCATCGTACATGGGTTCACTGAGGGGCTCAGTCATCATTCCTCATCATGGAAACAAACCCTGAGCCCAATGTTGCGTATGAAAATACTGAAAATACACTTTATGCTGGTGAGTCTGTGGCTAAAAGTGCTTCTCAGTTCAGCCATAACACTGTGAAGTGGGTGATCAGCATTATCCATGATGGACCAAAGTCGGGGCAACGTTCTACACATCCTAACGCTTAAACCCTTAATTACTCTCTTTCTCCTCAGGGATCTGACTGATAACCAGCTGAGCGCTCTGCCACTAACCGGACTGAGTGGCCTCACACACCTCAAACTGAGAGGAAACACAGCTCTGTCCAGCTCATTCAGACACGAGGACTTCCCCAACATCAGGTTCCTTCATTCACTCACTGATAGTCCATGAGCCCGGTCCCACAAGTTTTCATGAAGGCATCACGATATACAATGTAATCAAAATACATGCTGCGATCATGCTTTAGGGCTTTTTTCGTGCTAGGACAGTGCTTCACTTTTTCGTGCTAGGACAGCGCTTCACGACCCTACGTATATTGTATATCGTGATGGCTGCACAAAAAATGTTGTGAGATCAGGTTGAGTCGATGCACTAACTGACCAATGCCCCCAAAAAATCTCCTGGACCTCACCCAGATGGGTACCTCAAAGCTCCAGCACTGACATTTTCCAAGAAATTTGAATTGACAGAAAGATCATGAACTTTGTAGAAAGTAATGGTAGTTATCCATGACCTGAGGAGCATTTCGTGTGCCTTTACAGCAATATTATTTCCGTTAATTAATTGCCAGGGTTCATTCATTTGACATTTGTCTGCTTCTAGCTAAAACTGATGCTTTTGATGCCTCCCTGAGTTTGCGCCTGTGCATTCTAAAAATAAAGAGATTGATATAAATATCTCTTTCACCCAGAGCTCAGGGCATTGGAAAACCTCCAGAAGCCAAGAGTTTCTGGCTGGAATTGCTTTATTCTCGCCTGGAGAACTGTTGAGGTTAGGATGAGAGAATCCAAGAGTTGTTATTCTCAGAAAAGGCTGATTAAAAACAGAAAAAAACCCATGTGGTTTAACTTGTGTCTCAAATAAGTTGGCATCCAAAACGAATTGTGCCCATGAGTATTCAGGGTTAAAAGTTTGCCTGGTTCTGCTTCTCGATGGCCCTCCTCTTCTCACAGATGTTCAGGCCTACTCATGTCAAAGCTTGAGATGTGCAGGAGGTTGTTATAATTGAATGCCAACAGCCATAAAGCTCTATAACATGTTTAAGCGTGCATATCTTTATTTATTCCCAGAAGTACATTATGAATCTCTTTTTGACCTTGTTATGAATCTGGTTTTGGCCCTTTGTTTCTCCAGTAGGGTGCTGACATGAACAAACCAGTATATCGTCTCCTGAATGTCCACTGTTGTCCTGCAGGGTTATTGAGATGCCCCATGCCTATCAGTGCTGCGTGTTTGGAGCCAGCAGCAGCTACAGAGCAGCTGCCCAGTGGGAAGAAGCAATGGGCAGTGAGGAGGATGAGCTCCAGAAGAGAACGCTAGCTTTGTTCCCCATCCTCACTGACTGTGAGCACACTGCTTTTTCAGTATTACATACTTAACCTTAACCAAACATCAAAACTGGGGAAGTCTTCATCTAGTCATGACTACTGAAGTTGTATGTTAGGATGTTTAACATGTGAACTGTAATAGTTGCCAAAAAGGGTGAAGCATGGTAATAATATTAACTACCTGGATACCCAAAGACTCTTCATAAAGTGCTCATTCTACAAATATCAGTCAGCACAGTCTCATTCCGTTCTAGTTAATGTTCTGGTACAACAGTGCTTGGTGTGACTTTGGAGTGACTTTATCCTTACCAAGAAGAGTATTCTTAGTTATTATTAGGAATCGTAAGTTCTGATGTGGGCTGCTTTCTTGAAGTTGTTCCCTTTATATTGCCAGAACGACACTTCTTTTCCACACTGGTAGAGGACAGTAGCAATCCCCTCACAGGATCACGACCCTGGATATGCTTCTGTTGTTATTAAATTATTTTACTGTCAAAGTGCAATTTGGTAGGTGCTGTGTCACCTCACCCCAAGAAGGTTCAGTTCCTGCCCATGGTGGCCAAGGGTCCTTTCTGTGGACTTTGCATGTTCTCCCTGTTTGCAGATGATCGTGTGGGGAGAACATACAAATCTGCTCTGGTTTCCTCCGGCAGTCCAAAGACCTATATAACAAGCACCGGACTTGTGATCTGTCCAGGGTGTTTCTCTGCCTTAGGATAAGTGGCTCAGATAATGAATGGAAATACAGTAATCTCAGAAATGCTTGAATGCTTGATTATACCTCTAATAATCAGATAACCACAAGTTTGCTTTTTTGGAACTGTATTTTTCAACTTTTGAAGTCTTATACATTTTCATCCCGTATCATATAAAACCCCATAAAGTCCACAGTTAAGCTGACAGGGAATGCTTTTTTTGGTAAAAGGGAACTCAAAGAAGGCTTCACTTGCAGCATTTTGCACACTGTAATTCTGGGAACAGGTTGAGTGTCTTTGTCTATTTTAGTCTCCTCTGCCTGTCTGTTCGTCTTTAATTAGAACAGTAAAAACATGTTGAGGCGGTACAGTAACCGCAGGTACTCAAGAGATGAAATAAAAGCATGTCTTCTCTCCATGCATTCCTCTGTAAGCAATCTGATCAGGTTTCTGACTTGAAAGGAGCACGGTAATTATGCTTTACAGGGAATGAGATTGAGATTGACAAGTTAAGATCTGAAAGCACTTTTTAGCCCTTTGAAAGTAAAGAAAAACAAAGTGCGATTAGGGTTAACTTTTCGCGAACGAGAAGGTAAAGTGAGTTTGACAATTGCACAGGAGATTTACTGGATACTCCCTTGGAGCCGAAGCTTCTGGAACGATTACAAAATCTGTTTTCATGGCAATGTAATAGTGTCAAGAGTCTTATTTTTTTCTAGATGAAATACATCACTTCACAGACAATTTCATCATCACCTCATATGCACAAACTGTGGAGATAGCTGAAGCACACTATGGCCTTCTAAGTTTTGTGTTTGTGTTTGCAGATGATCCCGAGCTGGAGGAATTCCAGTTGGCCATTGAAGAGTCCAAACTTCAAACTAGCATCCAGTGCACTCCCATCCCAGGTGATTATGATATTTGTTATTTCTAAGACCGAAAAGATGTTGCCTAAGAGAGTTAAAAGGGTTACTATTGATTTCAGGGTCTGCTCACTTATTTACGACTGGGAATGTTTAATCTGACATGCATATCCATTTTAGTTGATAGAAATGATTTAATGAGACTAATGAGAATAGTAGTTCCCAACCCTGGTCCTGGTGTACCCCCTGCATGGCATATTTTTGTGGTTTCCTGCTCTACCACACCTGGTCCAACAAAGCAGCCTATTAACAAGCTCCTTCTTGGTTTTGAGCAGGAAATGCACCAGCATGCAGGAGGGGGTGTACCTAAACTTAAATGAGATTTTAATTACATCTTTATGTACAAAGACCATTGTAAACATCAGTAACCCGAACTTGTTCCTGTTCCACTACTGCAGGTCCCTTCAAACCCTGTGATAACCTCTTCGATAGCTGGGTGGTCCGTTTGGGCATGTGGCTCATTTCTTTGGTTTCTCTGCTGGGCAACAGTCTCCTCATTCTGACTGTTTTCGCCTCTCCAAGTTACCTCTCACCAGTCAAGTTCATCATTGGCGCCATTAGCTGTGCCAACCTGCTCACGGGCCTCTGCTCGGGCACCCTGACGGTGGTGGATGCTCTGACGTTTGGGGAGTTTGCCATTTATGGTGCTCGTTGGGAAACGGGCACTGGGTGCCGAGCGATAGGATTCATCTCCATCCTGGCCTCTGAAGCATCCATCCTCCTCCTCACGCTAGCAGCAGTGCAGTGCAGTGTTTCGGTATCTTGTGTCCGAGCTTACGGAAAGTCTCCGTCTCATGGTAGTGTAAGAGTGGCTGCATTTGTGTGTTTGGTTCTTTCCCTGGCAGCTGCCAGCTTGCCAGTTGCTGGGGTTGGTGAGTACGGGGCAACACCGCTCTGCCTGCCTTCACCTCTGCCTGAGGCCCAGCCCTCCACCCTGGGATTCATGGTGGCACTAATCATGATGAATTCCCTGTGCTTCTTGCTCATCACCACCACTTACATCAAGCTCTACTGGGACCTGATGAAGGGTAACTTTGACAGCGTTTGGGACTGCGCAATGATCAAGCATGTTGCCTGGCTCATTTTTACCAACTGTATTCTCTACTGTCCTGTAGCCTTCTTGACCTTCTCTTCCCTGATGGGACTCTTTCCAGTGAGCGAGGAAGTGGTCAAGTCAGTCCTTCTGGTGCTTCTGCCCCTTCCTGCCTGCATTAATCCCTTGCTCTACCTCCTGTTCAACCCACACTTCCGTGAGGATGCAAGACTCTTCCTGAACAGAGCTCGTCTAGTCCAGGACAGAACCCTTGACTCCTTTGTTTCGGTAGACACAGAGAAAAGTTCGTATGACTCCACCCAGGCCCTAGTGTTGTTCGCCTCTAAAGCAGACGTGATGTTTGAGGGTTCCGAGTCAGGCAGCCAACCCTCAGTGCCACTAATCCCGTGTCAACTACAGATGATTCCGCCAAAAGAATCCGTAAAGGAGAACAAGGTCAAGTTGACATTAGGGGCTAAAGGTGAGGAAGAAGAGGAAAAGGAGGACATAAGCAGCAGAAGGATGGACATCCAGAGAGGAAACACTTTCTTCACTGAGGTCTACCACTCCTCATGTCATTCATAAGTTCTGTCGCAAGATCTGCTCTCAGGAACCCTCCGATTCTGAGAAAAACAGACAAGTTCTCTTTGGGCGCGGTACCTAGCCATCAGCTAATGGACAATTCTCCTAAGAGAACAACTCTCAAAAAGAAAAACTATATGTAGCAGTTGCTAACAACACCAGCATATAAAGAAAATTGTCTAATATAGTACTGTGATATGATATACCCAGTCACAGGTTAATTTATATATCAATCAGTCTGACTTGTCAGTCTTAATTTTGTACAATCAACTGGCAGTGCTAAGTCATTTAAAAAAGCAAGAAACTAAAACAGGGTGTTTAACAAGGTGCAGAGAAGAAACAAATGTGTCTAGATGTGTTCAATGTGAAAATGTTTTCTCTGGCACACCTAATCTTTATGGGTGTTTTGAATAGCACTCATCCATAAAGTGATAAACCATGTCAAACGCTCACTCCAATCATATACCATTCATTTTCGAGGCTGTATGTATTCCTGGCTCATAATTACAGCTCATTTTGAATGTACAGGTTTTAACTTGCTTTGTTGTCATAGACAAGTGAAGATATTTTACAGGAAAGTAAACACTCATATTCGACGGTAATTTTAATCAAGATAAAATTAACACAGAACCAGTGCACCCAAGTTTTTGGGCAGGTTCACATGGTCTTCGTGATCAGAAGTGGATTTTGACATTTTAAATGTGTAAATGTTTTAAAAGAATAATTCATGGAGTGGGCTTTGATTAGGTAACACAGCATGGGGGTCTCCTTTTCAGAATTGTAAAGTAGCTAGCTATTATGTATAAAATATAACTACCTCTGAAACTAGCATGCTAATTTTCTTTTTTTTTTTTACCCAGAGCGCAGTTTGTTTCTGTTCTTTTTATATAAAATGTATATGAAAAATATAATTTTTATATTGAAATTTGAAGCCCTTAGTTTGCAAACCAGACATATTTTGGATGTATATATTTTCATATTTCTGTATACTTGTGATGAAAGAATGATTTAATAAAAATTATTAGTTTCATACATGTCCTGCTGCCTTGTGAAAGCTCCTTTGAATGACAGAACTGTGTGCATTGATACCTTTTATGGTTTTCAATTTATTGACATTTTCGACTTACACACATGCACAACGAGCAACACAATCTACAGTGATCTTAGGAGCAAAAAAGAAGAAAAAAAAAAAAAAAAAAAGAAACTACAAGCATACTCTCTTTGGCTGTTCCAAATTCTCCTGCGCTGAAAGTGCTTCTCTTTTTAGGAAAGTTTTACTGCCTTCATCATCAGGATTCGTTTGTTTTGCACCCCCAGTACCCTACAAAACAAAAGGGGAAAGCAAACATGGTAACGGCTGAGAAGAGACAAATGGCGCCACCTGCTGAGGGACCATTCATAAAAATATTTGAAATGTACAAATGAACAAATGTTTTACTAAAGAACTGTTAAAAAGCACAAAATTAAAAACTTTCTGGCCTTAGCCTTAAACAAGGTGTGTTCTGCTTGACTGGAATTAAATCAGCGGCCAAATAAACTATTTGTGAATAAGACTGAGCATTCTTGGGGTGAGAAACCGAAGAAATACTGCTTTGATAAATATTTTTTTATAAATATAAGTTATAAAAAAAATTGGAAACAAATTAACAAATTAAATGCAAGACTGTTGATTTTAATTTAAACTAGTACATACACTTTAAACATTTCACAGTGTAAGTTACATGTGCTAAAAATCTGCATGTATTTGCTATTTGGTTGGCTTTCCTTACTGTAAATTATTTAGTAAAATATCACTTCCTGGATAAATTACAACAATGTTTGTAAAGTATATCACTGTGAGTTAGGACAATGGCAAATACAGCAATTAAAACATTACATAAACAAACAAGAGGATGTCCGTCAGGAAGTATAAAGTAAGACAATGAACCTACATGAAAAGCCGAATTTTTTTGTGTAGTTTCTTCCCTGCAACAAGTTTTGGTCACTATGTACTATGTTAGCACTCATATAGATGACCTGCATTCTAAGAGGCATCTATTAATTCGTGTAACTTGCAGGTAATACAACAGTTTGGTTAAACCAATTAGTAAGACATTGCAACACATTTTCCCATTTAAAATGTTTAACGAGAGTATGTGTGTTTCCAGTTGAGTAATGGCTGACTGAAAATTATAGTAGTTTATTTTAGGGGAAAAAACTCACCTTGTTCTTCTGTGTTGCGTATTTCGCAGTCCATTTCTTTGCCTTTTCCAAATAAACTGCTTTGTTGTATTTAAATTCAGATGACTACAAAAAAGACACACATAAAGAGCCAAAATATAAACAACACCAAGCGACCTCTCACAGAGGAACAAAGGAGAATTATAATAAGAGTGGAAAGACTCACAATATCTGCCATTAACGGGTCATCTGGGTTGGGTTCAGCCATTAGGAGCTGGATGGAGCTCAACACAGTGGAAATGTTCAGGGAAGGTCTCCAAGCACCCTAATGAAGATAACAGTTATTCATAATACAGCATATACCTAAAAATACACAGTCTGAGACAATCAAATACGCACACCACCACAACAAGGACTGCATGTGTACTGTATCTTGCATCCATATTAACTGTTCATCCATTACACCCATAACACTGTATTCTAAGTGTCCATACAAAAGCCATCATTAAGCCGTATAGCCATCTACTGCTAAGCAACTGGCTACTCATTAACTTAATTACATTAATTTATTAAGCAATCACTCAGGTGAAATAATGTTTCACAGCACTTGTATACGCATATTATACATCATAATCTTGTGCACATCATACACGGATTTGGAGACACTGAGGTAGTGCTCCACCCGCTCTGTTATGTCTTATGGCACAGTACATTTTATTTCCTGATTTTTCTTGTATTCCTCTCAGCTCTGATAAGTCACTGCATGTGATTTTGTATTTGATAAACATCTACTTTTAATTGTAAGATAATAAATAAGGTAAGATTCTTTATTTGTCCCACATGTGGAAAATCTGCATTGCTACAGCAGAAAGTGGACAGTACACATTTAAGAGCAGCAAAAAAGCTGTACAACAGCATGATATAAAAAGCACACTATACAAATAATACAATTATATAAATATAGACATTTGTGTATGTACGTATGTGTTTATATATAATAATGCACCAAGACAGTTCTAACAAAGCTCTACCAAATAAGTAAAAAAAAAAAAGCAGCAAAGAAGCAAATAAAATCAATCAGTCGACTGACAGGAATCTTAATCAAACCACAAACGGATGAATCACTTCAAATTCTCAGTATTGTGATTTTGTGCCCACCTTGGGCGGCAGTTTCAGAGCATCGAGACAGATCCGGCCTGCGGTGTCAATATTCGGGTGATATATGGGTGTCAGAAAGCGTATCTGAGGAGGCTCAAATGGATACCTGTGAAACACAAATACGAAGACCCGCTAGGTTACTAATAGTCACTGAACTGAGACATACAAGATATGCAAAATTCCAGAGTATATAATACAGCATAGTGTGGAATTTACCATCCCTGAACATAGTGGGGGGTCTCACCTGTCAGGTATCTTTATCTCCAGCTCAAACACACCTCCTTCATACGGCGTGTTAACCCCTCCAATAATCTCTGCATGTGAAGAGAGAGAGAGAGAGAGAGGCAGAGAGAGAGACACACAAAGAGAGAGACAGAGAGAGAGACACACACACAAAAAGAGAGATAGAGAGAGCATTATTTTCGGAACAACCATAACTCAACCTCAAGAAAAGCAGAAAGTAATCTGGATCTACCCAAAAACAAAATTTAAAACAAAACAAACCAGTCCCAGGACCTGCCACAACTCAGAGGAACTCACAAACACAAACACAGAGAGACACAGAGAGAGAGACAAAGAGAGACAGACAGACAGACAGACAGACAGACAGAGAGAGAGAGAGAGAGAGAGAGAGAGAGAAAGAGAAAAAATAACAACACAGGTCCGTAGCGAAGAAACTGCTAAACACAGACGCATGTTTACCGGCTATATTTCTAATAGAGTATGGTTTTATTTTGTTTGTGTGTGTGTGTGTGTGTACTAACGGGCCTGCATGTTCCCCATGTTCTCCTCTGTGAAGCTGCAATGTATTCCAGGTGGTGGTTCTGTGTTCAGAAGCTGAAGCTCTCGCTTTAACCGGCTGCTCCTCTGCATCCTAACGCTGAACACAGTCACGTTCAATCACTGAATAAATAAAAACAAACTTCAAAACCAAAACAACACAATATGACAGGGGGTTAAAAAACAACTTTAAACAACATAAATAAATACCATTAAAAACGGCAAAATTGAACGAGAATGAAAAACTCAACTCGTTAACTCATTTTGGACCGTTAAACTCCAATTAAACTCTAATTAAACGTTAAACACTCATTAAGATGCCAATTTCAGCTCCGTCACGAACTGACACTCTTTCACTTTCACATCACTCGCTTTTATATCCCACTGTTTACTGTGTATACTCTTAATAAAAGGTATTGCAGTGTATTTTACCTGTTACTGCTGTTTTTGTTTTCTTTCTCTCGTTCACGTTGACTCTCCCGCCGAAACGTCAGTTCCTTTATCCGATACACCGATGCATTATGGGAGTTGTAGTTTATGTGCCGTCTTTACTTGAGCACGTGGTCAGTGTTTAGACTTGCAGAGCTACTGCTGGGGAAAATGTTCAGAACT